>PVKC010009331.1:0-26980 GCA_004027635.1 Crocidura indochinensis
GGGAAGGAAGGAAGGAAGGAAGGAAGGAAGGAAGGAAGGAAGGAAGGAAGGAAGGAAGGAAGGGAAGAAAAGAATTAATGTTTGGAGATAAAGTGTTAAAAGTGAAAGTTTTGCATCAAAACGAAGAGACAACAGATACTAGTTCTCGGAAGGGGTAAAGAGCTTCCAAGTCATGAACAACTGTAAACCTTAGTGGTGAATTTCACCACTACAAAATAAAGAATTGCAGACATGGTGCCGAAGTGATAGCACAGCAGATAAGAAGTTTGCCTTGGTTATGGTTGATCCAAATTCAATTACATATGGTCCCCTAAGCCTACCGGGAATGATTTCTGAGTGCAGAGGCAGGAAAAAAAAAAATGCTTGAGCACTGCTAGGTGTGGCTCAATTGCTGCTCCCTGCAAAAAAAAAAAAAAAAAAAAAGAATTGCAGGCAAGAGAGATAGTACAGCAGGTAGGGTACTTGCCTTGCACATAGCCAACCTGGGTTGATCTCTAGCATCTATATAGTCCCCACAGCCAACCAAGAATGATTCCTGACTGTAGAGCTAGAAGTAAGCCCTGAGCACCACAAGGTGTGGCCCCAAAACAGAACAAAACAAAACAAATGTGGCTAACCAATTACTTTAAACATGATTATCATTTTTAACTAGTAAAATATGCACACTTTATATTAGCAGGCTTAGTGCTAAGTAGTATCAAATTTTGTCTTCTAAGTTACTCTAAGAAAAAGGAACTATTACCTTCCATTTTAGGATTTTTGAAAATAAAGCATAAGTTTCAAAGTCACACAACTAGTGAAGAAAACTTTTGAACTCAGGTAATGGAAGTTCAGTGTTCACACTCATAACTATTAGTGTGACTCATGACCATACCTGGTCAATATTATTAGGCTACTACTTTCTATTTATTCCACACATCTCAATGCAAAGATTCTATAATCGTCATCTATCAAGTCCTTTTTACTCCTTCTCTTATCAGTTCCTTGGGCTAACAAGTCTCAATAAGTGAATCTCAGGGAAAATCTCCATGAAAAGTCATTGTGAAAGATTAAAGTCTTTAATAAATGTAATCTTGGGTTATATTACCTCAGTTGAAATCTGAGCTCTTTAAGTAGTTACAGCCACCTACACAAAGTGCAGAGAGCATAATTAATAGAATACCCCATGAAATATTTCCTAAAAGTGGATTCTATTTTCAGTAGTCATTTCAATGTGAAGAGATTGATGAGGGGGTAAGAGCAGGAGAAATTAAAAGAAATTGAGAGGTGGAGAAATTTGGGTGTTTTCTTCTGATCTAGTCTTTTGTTTCAAAATCTTGAAGAGTAAACATGGTGTGACCTGCTACAACAATAAAAACTGAGACTGAGGACCAGGGAGATGACTCAAGAATGAGCACATATGAGAATATCACCTGAGCACAACCAGATACAATTGAGAATCCCCCTCCACTCCAGTTTCTATCCCTACTACAATAGTTATATATATTCCAAGTCCTTAATAGGTGAAAACAGGTCTAATAAAGTAATAATAAATAAGACATCAAAGTGGTGTGTTACCAAAAGTCGCATGACAAAATGAAGATGATTAGGAGAAAGAAGAAAAGGTTAACATGAAATCTGCCTCCATTCATCACAAGGTTGCTTCAGCAATGGTAAAGCTAGCAGAGAGCCAGGAAAAGAAAATTATATGTTGATATATAAAAGATCTATTTTAAGCCCTTACTCATAGAACAAGTGTTCAATTGTCATGAGTCACTAAGCCATTACACCCACAATATCACAGGGCTCTGGCAAGGAAGCCCACATGAGCAGCCCAATGGAAATGAGTTAACATGATTATCATTTTTAACTAGTAAAATATGCACAACACACCAGGCTTTGCGCTAAGTAGTATCAAATTTTGATTAGGCAATTTGGCAATAAGAATATTGCCAGATCAACTGGCAATACAGATATATAATCCCCAACTTTACCTTATAGATGATTCTACTCCTGCTATCTGTGAGGTCCAGTTGGATGGGGATATAATCAATGTTGGGAGAAGGGGGGCTCATATGTTGATATCGAAGCCCCATCAGCAGAAAATCCTCGCAACTCACTTTGAGACTACCTATTTTCTTCAGTCCCAGCGTGCACCTTCCACCTGTACACTTCAGTTCTGTTCCCAGTTCTAGAATGTACAGATTTGAGTTAATATAATCCCTTATATACCATTGTAAAATTAACAACCAATAGTTTTCCCATATTTTTTAATCTCTCTTATTGTCTGAGAATATGAATTTTTGTACTCTACAATGCCATTTTTCTGAAAACTTGTAACATTCTTTACTGAGAAAAAAGTTGACCAGTGTTTCACCAGGCATTTGCCCTCCAAAAGAAGCACTAAGAGGGAAAAAGTATAATCAAATAATAATTTGTGGCTTTTTTTTCTGTGCTAGAACATTTCCACAAAGAGGTTGATATCTCCCTAGAAGTATTCTATAAACTAGCTCCTCTCTTTCTTTTAGCACACATTTCCACAGCTTTAGCATGTACGGAAAAGTCTACTGGTCATAGAAATTCTTTCTCCATTTTGCTGATTAAACTCAAACCCATTTTTTTCTGGCCTACTTATTCTTTTACTAGTACTTAACTTAAGCATATTTTAGTTTCCAGAAGCTACCTAATCTCTCCCACTGAAATATTTATTTGGATCTCTAGAAATCCTTATGGCTCTGTCCATTAATATTTTTCACTCTTGCAAATGAAACACACAAGCCACTAATTTTTCAGTTGTACTTTTGTACATTTTCCTAGTCTAAGAAGACTAATATTATATTTTTAAATATAACAATGGTTACAAAGATTAACTGAGAGGACTGATATAAAACATTCCTTTGGTTATAAATGTTGCTTAGATTCAAGCCATTACTATGATGCAATAATTCATTTTACTTCTTGGTCTTATAACATTATTATGCACACAGAAGGTATCCAGTGCATTTCAATGGAATAAATAACATAAAAAACATCAACTTATTCAGACTAAAACCATTTCTATTGCCTATCATCTCAACCTTATATGTGTTCAAAAGTTAATAACTCAATCAATCCACTTACTGCTCTTAAATTTGTCATTGATACTATTAATAATATCAGTGAGTATATACTATGAATCAGACTTTCATAAACACTTAGAGTAGGTACTCTCACTTACTCTAACCTTACAAAAACTATAGAAGAGCTATTGTTTTTGCCAATATTATAGAGACCTAGACAGCTTAATTAACTTGCCCAAAATCACACAGAAAATAGCATAGGTAATTTTTAAAACCGAGTCTGATTCCAAAATATATACTTCTTAATCACCCAGCTACATTTTCCAACCAACTACAAATTATATCAAATAAAACTGTGTTACAGTGGAAAATGACTATGTATAGATAGCATTGTCAATTTTAGTAATCTCCAGATAAATATTAAAATATATCATACGAGACTCAGGGAATAAACTATGTGGCTGATCTCCACGAGGTTCTTCTGGCCGAGGCTGTACCAGAACTATCTGGCCATGGGCTGGCAGCTGAGTTCCCACAGGGTCCAGCCTGACTGTACATTCCAGGCTAGCTGTCCTATCATAATCAAATCTTAGCAGGTTCTTATCAATGGCACGAGACAGGCCATAGAATTCAGACACCTCCAGTACATTGTTGCCCATACGAATGATGGTACAGTCTGGTTCCAAAAGATAAACTGGCAAGATAAAGGTTTCTGTGAAGGTGTCTGTCTCAGTAAATCTATGGAGAGAACAGAAAAAAGCAATATCTATTGGTGCTCAGTTACTTCAATACTTATGTATATACATTGATCGACATGCAAATGTTGGCCTTTGCAAAATTCAAAACAATTGGTTGAGCTTTGGATTTTGTTTTCTATTCAATTCCTAGTCTCTATCTTCCTCTCATCTTTTTGCATCTGATTTTTCTCTCTCCAATGGACTTTTATTCAATATCACTCAAACTCATCATCTAAGTGATAGTGACTGGTCTAAGCTCAGAGACTCACTCCTAAACATATGGAATTAAGAATACCGACCATGTACAATTGATTGACCAAGCTTTATCTCAGGGGTTGAGGGTTGAAGATCTAGTGAAGTATCAAGGTCTTTCTGATCTTCAGATGAGAGTCACTGAAGTATACAATGCATGAGAATATGAAATTCATTGGAATTTTTAACATAGTAACAAGGTTATGCTACCACCATGATTATCAAATTTCAGACTATTTTCATACCAGAAAAAAGTAATACCTATCATTAGTTACTTCCAATGGTCTCATCCTAACTATTAATGTACTTTGTCTTTTTTATTAAAATAATATCTTTATTCAAGCACCATGACTACTAACATATTTGTAGTTGGGTTTGGTTTCAGTCATAAAAAGTACACCTTTCCTTTGACTATTGCAACATTCCCACCACCAATGTCCACCATTTCCCCTACCTGTCTTCAAGACAGGATTCCAGGGGTCAGAGAGATAGCACAGCGGTAGGCGTTTGCCTTAGATGCAGAAGGATGGTGGTTCGAATCCCGGCATGGAATATGGTCCCCCCCAAGCCTGCCAGGAGTGATTTCTGAGCATAGAGCCAGGAGTAACCCCTGAGCACCGCTGGGTGTGACCCAAAAACAAACAAAAAAATACAGGATTCCATTTCTCTCACTTACTACCATTGTCATGATAGTTATTAATTAGTTATTTCTCTAACTCCACTCACAACTTTGTGGTAAGCCTCATATCATGGGCTGGTTCTTTCAACTTTCATCTCTATTGTCTCTGGGTATTATTACCATACTATTTTCTATTTTTCTTAAATCCCACAGATGAGTAAGACTATTCTTGCCAGAGACCAGACCCTAATACGGAATTCAGCAGAACAAACTAGTCTTGTGTGAACGTAACCTAAGACATTGACTAGCCCCAGAGCCCAAAGAAATACCACAGTGTCCTATCAGTCAAACATTCCAGGAAGCTTGTGACATCCTTGAAATTTCACTAACCTTGAGATGTTCCTGTGCTCATTATGTAAAGATGGCATGCAAAGATTACCCACAAGATGACCTCTGTAATGCAGGCTGTTCCATCCTGCTTTCTCTCCACCCTCTGTAAAATCATGCTTAAAAGGAACCTTTGCTGTTCAATAAATGGGACCTTGATAAGGCAATTTACTTGGTCTCATTCTCTTCTTTCCCCCCATTCTTTTCCAGCTGGACCCCCACTACACCCACGAATAACCTGTCCTGCAGGCCATTACATATTCTGTGTCTTCTTTCTTCCTCTGACTCATTTCACTCGCATAATAGTTTTCATGACCATCCATGTATAGGAAAATTTAATGACTTAATTTTCCCTGACAGCTGCATAGTATTCCATTGTGTATATGTACCACAGTTTCTTTAGCCACTCATGTCTTGCTGGGAACTTGGGTTATTTTCAGATTCTGGATATTTTAAATAGTGCTGCAATGAATATAGGTGTGCAGAAGACAATTTTGTATTGTGTTTTTATGTTCCTAGGATATATCTCTATGAGTGGTATTTCTGGATCAAATGAGAGCTCAATTTCCAGACTTTTGAGGAATCTCTATACTGTTTTCCATAAGGGCTGGACTAGACGGCATTCCCACCATCAGTGAATGAGAATTCCTTTGTCCCCACATCCCCACCAGCACTGATTATTCTTGTTCTTTGTGATGTGTACCAATCTCTGTGGCATGAGATGGTACCTCATTGTGTTTTGATTTGCATCTCCTTGATGATTAGTGATGTGGATCATTTATATGTGCCTTTTGGTTATTTGTACTTTTTCTTTGAGAATTTGTCTGTTCATATCTTCTCCCCATTTATTAGTGGGGTTAGATTTATTTTTTGTAAAGTTTTGTCAGTACCTTGTATATCTTAGATATTAGTCTCTTATCTGATGAGTATTGGGTAGATAGTTTCTCCCATTTTATGAGTGGCCAGACTTCTTGTCTTAAAAGATTAAAAAAAAAAAAAAACTATGGAACACATCATGAATTTGTGTCATCCTTTCGCAGGGGCCAAGCTAATCTTCTCTGTATAGTTCCAATTTTAGTATATGTTCTGCAGAAGCAAGCACAAGATTTTTCCTTTTTAAATATTACCTGTAAATAAAATCATACTACATGTGATGTATTTTATTTTTACTTTTATTTGTTTGCTGGTTTGGTTTAATTTGGTTTGGCTTAGTTTGGTTTGGTTCAGGGCTACACCCAGCAGTACTCAGGGATTATTCCTGACAGTGTTCAGGTTCACTCCTAGTGATGCATATAGGATCATATAAGATACTGGCAATCAAACCAAAATAGGTTACCTATAAGGCAAGTGCCTTCAATCCCTAGTGCCATTACCAGAACTTCATTTACCTGGAGACAAGGAAGTCTTTGCGGGGGTGGGGGTAGACAACAAGACTCCAGATGGGGCCATGGAGCAGCCTCTCCACTCCAGCCCATGGAGCCAGACAGGTTGGACTTGGGGGAGGGGGGAGGGGAAAGGGAACACTAGTCCTTAACCCCTCCCACCAAATGGAAACAGGTCTGCCTTTGGGCCTTTCCAAGCAGTTTTACTTCCTTGCAATCAGTCCTCATTTTCCGTGCAAAAACTGTAGGTAGTTTACCATGATACCATAGTGCTCATAATTTTAGATTGCTTCTAGGAAAGGAAATAAAATACTCAAGACCCGCTGGATAATATTCTATGGTATATACTCCCTAGACAGTGCTCAGTACCATATCACTTAGTTTTCTAGAATGCTCTATACACAATCTAATCCATGAAGCTTTTTCCCAGTGAAGTTTACTCTCACCAACCAGAATTGGTCCAGAAAATCGAAAAGCTTTACATTAGACTTTCTGGCTTTAATTTGTTTTTCTTTCTCTCTCTCCCTCTCATTTTTTAAAGCATTCTGTGTCATTTCACCTGGGTCTGCTTTTCAACTGTAACCCATGGATTGATACTTAGAGTCTGTCTATATATGCACTTGTGTGTATATATTCGCCATAACAATGCCTGTTTAATGTCTGTCTGTAGTAGATATAATATAAATTTCATGGTATAGATCCCCCATACAGTACTCATTACCATATCACTTAGTTTTCTAGACTTGAAAAATATGATGGTTTTCAAGAATGCTCTATACAGAACCTAATACATGAAACCATTCTTCAGTAAAATTCACCATCACCAATCATGATTGGCCTAAAAAAATGAAAAAACTTTACATCAGACTTTCCAGCTCTATATATTCTTTTTCTTGTTTTTTTTTCTATTTTTAAGTTTTCTTTCCCATTTCAGCTCTGTAAACGTAACCCATGAATTGATCCTCTGTGTCTGCCAATGTATGCACATGAGTGTATGTGTTCGCCACACCAATGTCAGTCTAATGTCTATTATAATAAAGATAACCTCTATCCTGTATGTTATTCTCTCCCAGTCATATATAATTCCTTCCCCCCCACTTTGCTTACCACCTTACAAACCCTTTTTCAGCCATTCATGTTATTTCCCCCCATTTTACCCTTTTTAACCCTCAGTTCTTAACTCCTCTCGAAGCAGAACATGCTCCCCACCCCAGCCAGCAGACAAATAGCTCCCAAAGTGAAAAGATAGATTCTTAGCCTGAGAAGAAACCCACACTCTGCTGCTACTGATTTGCTCTAAGCAGCCCTTTCTCCTCCACTTCCCTTCATTGTGGACTTTTGCTTTCTATCAGATTTGATTATTTAGAATTTCCCCTCTTGAGGACATTTCCTGATAGGTCACAGCTGGGAGCCATTTTCCTTAGACTACACAAAACCAAACCACAGGTTGAAGCTGCATTCTGGATTTTACCTCTCAAAAGACTTAAAGGGGACATGTATATCTCCTTTGAATATTTCTTTAGATGCATTCCTTTAGTAGGTATAACCTTGATTGAATATTTTCTTATACAACAGCAATTCCCCCACCCCATCCTCAGGATCTGTTTAGTATGGAATTCTAGTAGATAATTCTGCTTAAAGTTCATTTCAGAATTAGGTTAAGAGGATTGTTGGACTTGTTACCTCGGTCCCACATGCACCAGTAATACCTTGTGGCATTGTTCCTCTCTGTATCGACACATTAAAATGGGAAAAGTTTACATATGCAAGCAAATTCTTATCTAATAGAGATATGAACACACAAATTTTATACACCCTGCACACTGGCATAGTGACGACTTAGAATTTAATAGATCCGACATTATGGACACTATCTGCAGAAACAATCACGGTTTTCTACACCATACCAGGAATAAAAAATCTACCAAGGAAGGCCCTGCTACTGCCATGGCACCGACTTACTCCAAAGAGGGTCTTTATGACACCCTGACAACTTGGTAACAGCAACAGTCAGCTTTTCAGGACAAGCTGTATTGCTACCTAATGATGAGATGAAATCAGAAGACACTACACATCACCCAGACACAGGATCTCCACAGAAACCAGGATCTATAACTATAGAAACCTGACAGCAACAAACATGACAGTGGAGGGCTTTTACCAGGACCACCGAGAATGACTCTGGGGTTGGACAACCTAGTATGCCTGGAGCCTGGAGTTGGTCTTATGCCAGAATACTTCATGGGTAAAGTCTCCCCTTTTTTTAGGCCAAGAGTTTTTCCTTTACATTTCTTTCATATTTTGTTGTGCTTATGCAAACAAACAACAACTGCCACATACACACATCTTTTAGGTATATTTTTGTATATCCTAGCTTTAAAAAAAGAAGTTTACTAAACCTTATGTTATTGTATTAATGACTTATTGGAGATACAAAAATTGTCATGAAAATACTTGCTAATCATCTTTTTTCCATATTATTATTTTATTTTTATTATATGTTTAGTTTTTTATTTTTACTTCTTCATAGCTTCACTTTCTGTCATCCTGAAACAAATGTATTATGGTCAGTATGTCAACTATGTGATACATTTTCTTTAAATAAATAAATTAAAATAAAAAAAAGACAAGTGCCTTAATTACTGTATTCTTCCAGCAGTGTCTTACTTTTTTTTCCACTTTAATAATGGTTTCAAGGGTCAATCATGTTGTAGGAATCAGTATTTCACTCCTTTTATTACTAAATAATTTTTCCCTCCTTGAAAATACTATGTTTGTTTTGCATCCATCACTTCGGTTCTTTCAATTTTTTATTAGTATGAAAAATACTGCAATGAATATGTAACTACAACTAATTCTTAAAATTTTTTATTTAAACATAAATTTTTATTTCTCTTTTGTGTATCTCTAGGAGTAAAACTGCTAGATCTTATATGGTCACTGTTGAACTATTTAGTAAAAATATTTTTTTATTTAATTTTAGAATATAAATTATTATATATATAAAATATTTAAGCACCATGATTACAAGCATGATTGTTGTTGGGTTTCAGTCATAAATAGAACACCCCCCTTTCACCAGTGAAACATTCCCACTACCAGTGTCCCGATCCCGCCTGTATTCGAGGCAGGCATATAAATTCTTAATTCTATTTTTTTTGTTTTTCGGGTGGTTTCACCCAGTGACGCCCAAGGGTAACTGGCTGGCTATGTGCTCAGAAATTGCTCCTGGCTTGAGAGACCACATGGGACACCAGGCATCAAACCCAGGTCCATTCTGGGTCAGCCACGTGCCCTACTGCTGCACTATCACTCCGGCTCCCTAATTTGTTAATTAGAGTTTGTAATCTTCATTTGAAATCATAAGTGAAGGTTGAGTTATGCTAAAGGGAATTAGGATAGGGTTGATAATTTACCACAGAAAAGCCTCAAGGTAGATAACACAAAGAAATCTGAAAGCTAGCTACAATTCTTACCTCACCTTCTCAGATCTCCTGTTTCTACTGAGGACTTCCTTATCTGAAACTTGTAAATTTCTTTTACAGAAAAAGACCTAAAGAGTCTATAGAACTGTTTTTCTGACAGAAAAAAAATAGACAATGTTTCTATGTAGCTTACCTATAAAGTCTAAGTTTCACTGTGTCTTCATCAAGAATTGGGCAACCGTTGTGAATATACTTTACTTCATTAGGAAGGAAATGGCAGTCAAAGACCTAGTTCAATAAAAAAAATGGATATACTTGTGAGAAAATTTGTACAATATCTAATGTTTCCATCAACAGAAAAAAGAATAGTTTGTTAAGATTGTGTGTTTGTGATTGTGTGTTTCCATACATCCAACACCACCTCTCCTTCCACCATGCTTAGTTAATACTTTGCTTCTGATATCTATCTTGCTTTAAGAATATCTAATGTATGGGGCCCTAGAGATAGTAGAGAAGGTAGGTTATTTGCCTTGCATATATGAATCACTTGGGGTCAATCCTTAACACTGTATGTGGTTCCCCGAGCCCACTAATATTAAGCCTGGGCCCAAAACCAGGAGTATTTCCTGACCACTACAGGGTGGTCCCTTCCAAAAGAGAGACTATCTAAATTATGAAAGCTCAAGCAGTTCAAGTAAATAAACTATATCTATAAGTAATTGTAGTTTCCTAGTCTATAATTTATTTAAAATATGTTTCAGGGGCCAAAACAATAGTACAGCAGGTAGCACGTTTACCTTGTATATGACTGACCTGAGTTCAATCCCCAGCACCCCAGGTCCTAAGCCTGCCAGCAGTGATTTCTGAGTGCAGAGCTGGGAGTAACTCATGAGCACTGCTAGATATGATACCAAAACCAAAATAAATAAAATAAAATAAATTTAAAGTAAAACATACTTTTATTTATTGAAATATCATTTGCCCACACCCTTCAGAAGTTTATAGTAATTGAAATAGAGATATCTGCTCACGAATGTGCACAAATGGTTTGCAATACCCCACACACAGTTCCATAAGTACTTTTTCCTCTTTTATTTAGCTGTTTATTTCCTAAATAGTATAAAGCTAATGACTATACTTTTGTGATTAATCAGAGTCAATTATGCCCATAGTTCTTTCTCATTTAATTATAAAGAAGTTTTTTTAATTAAGCAACAGCAGAAATGGTTGATGAGACATGAAATCCAAATAAAATTTTCTCTTTTCAATAAAATCCCAAGTGACTATAATCTATGAAGACGATTGCTCAGTTTTGTATTTGGGATTCCTAGTTTTCTAGAGCAATCTCTCTCTACTTTCCCATCACAAACCTTGTCCTTTTTAATGTGACTTGGTAGAGTGCTAAGAAATACCTTTGAAGTATTCACACATGGTCACTATTTGAGTCTCTGGTGATTCATCTATACCAATTGTACAGCCTCAACCATTTTCAGAAAACGTAATTCTCTCTGTGAATACTTTATCATCAATACAAGTGATACTCTTTTACCATAGACATCATTGGCTCTTGTTTTTAATTGACAACATGGAAAGAGATAAAGGAAAGACCTTTCCCATATCATTGACAAATAGTCATGGTAATAAAGAGACAATCTGCTTTGTTAAAAGAAACATCTGTTTTATGTTTCATAATATGTTTTCCTTTTATAAAAGGCGACAACCATAATTGTCCATAAATTCACTAACTAAAACAAAGGGGAGCTAAATCCTTTTCTAATTACTGTCTAGCTTTGTTTTTTTCCACTTCAACTGCTTTTCAATTACAATTTATAATTAAATTGTCACACATTCCTAACTCATTACTCACTTTAATGACAGTAAACTGGTTCAAACTAGAGAGATTTTCTTACTGCAGTATTTCCTATGTAAAGGAACAAGCTCAGTGTTAAAGTGGAGTGCTTTTGTCCTCAAGAAATATCTTTCTTTGGGACAGCTATGAGAAGTGCTATGTGTGAAAAAGTCATGTCCTAAAACATGAGAAAATATATGGCCATCAACCTTATCTAATAGACTATATCAAGAGAGTTATATAAACAGAAGGTACTGGAGTGTACCCATCGAAACCCCTTTCCAAATATCCAATAGGAAAATGAACCTGTTGGTACTAAGACAAACTTCAGTAATGAAATGAAAACACTAATTGAACAGATGTTAAACAAAACATTTTCTGTGCAAATCACATGAAACTGTTCATTACACAGCGGGGTGTAGTTAATACAGTCATCTTGCTAGAAATGGGTTCACATAAGCGTTGCTTTCAACGTACTATTAAGCTCTATTAAAGAATAATGTTTAGGCCGTATATGTCTCTGAGTGTGCAGCCACACAGGGCTTAATTTCAAAAATTCCCTCAGAAATAAATCTCTGGGAAGGAGTAAATCAGTCAGGATTTAAAACAAACAAATTCCAAAGGAGTACACTTTACTTAGTAATCTGATCTTTGGTCAAATGATTACCATCAAATAAATATGATCGCCTGCAAATTTGAAGAGCAACATTTTCACACTCTATAGGAATCAAATTGATCTTAAATTCAAATTTTTTCATTTGAAGAACATTTTTATGGACTTCACAAAATAAAGTTTAGGAGATGTATGTCAAATACCTACTTTTAGGTAATATATATATATATATATATATATATATATATATATGTTTGAGAGTCATATTTACCTATGGTAATTTATATACTGAATATTTTATTTTAATGAGCCACAGTATATCAGCAAATCAGTCTGGGGGTATTTGCAGCCATTCATGTGACTATTATTACTTTTATTTATTTATATTAATTTTATTTTATTTATTTATTTTATTTTTCCCTTATATTTGTTCAGATAACAACCATGCATGCCATTTTTTCTCTATATTGACTGACTAGTAAAAGAAAGTCTGTCTTATAATCTGCAACAGTCTGAGATAGAGATAATTTAGGGTTATATAAAAACCCTTGATCGGGGCCCGGGAGATAGCATGGAGGTAAGGCGTTTGCCTTTCATGCTAAAGGTCATCAGTTCGAATCCCGGTGCCCCATATGGTCCCCCGTGCCTGCCAGGAGCAATTTCTGAGCATGGAGCCAGGAGTAACCCCTGAGCACTGCCGGGTGTGACCCAAAAAACAAAAAAACAAACAAACAAACAAACAACAAAAAAAAAAACCCTTGATCATTGTAGTCAAATAAATTTAATTTTTTTCAAAGCCTAGTTTTGGTCATTTGGATCTCCTTTGCCCTTTAGAGGCAGCAAAATAGTGAGTACATCACTTTAAACATCACTTGAGTTTAAAATAAAAATAATTTCCATTTTCTCAAAGTATTTTACATATGTTTAGAAGTTGTAGGCTTTTGTAAGAATAGTTACAACTCAGATATTTGCTCACTAAATGGTATCTTTCTAGATTGTTTTCTAATGAGGGAGAATGGGGTGAAACTAGAAACTAGGGCAAAATATGGCCAGGGTTCAACCATAAGGTGTCCCAGTGTGCTAACAGAATAAATT
Source organism: Crocidura indochinensis (assembly GCA_004027635.1). Lineage (NCBI taxonomy): Eukaryota > Metazoa > Chordata > Mammalia > Eulipotyphla > Soricidae > Crocidura > Crocidura indochinensis. The sequence continues at coordinate 13,398 of PVKC010009331.1, forward strand.
TTATTCAAAATAAATTTCTAATGTTGACTAAAAGGGATACTAAGTGATCAATGTAGCTGTCTTTAAGGACCCATATATAAACATCCTTTCTTTATGGGGGACCCCTGTCCTCAGAGAGCAGAATTTTTTCTTACTGCTCTCTCAAACTTGCTTTTGATAGCACTGTCTGTAACAATGTCTCCATTACCTGCTCTCTGTTTTATCCCGTTACCTAGTATTAATTCTGTTTAGTGTGTCTGGGTTCCAGGTATGCATCTGAACTGTCCTAATCTTCCCATTTTTCTGATGGATGCTAATCAAATGTATAGTCGAGTGCAAGTTATAGTACAAGTAGAGTGGAAGATTTCAATTGAGATGCAAATTCTCAGACACTTAGAAATACCATGTCTTAAGACCTGTGGCTTAGTATTTGCTAGAATTTCTGAGATATGCAGAAAAAAATCTCAAAGGAAACCAGATGGAGAAACTTAGTGTCTATCACACAGGAAAGGGTGAGGGTCTCTTGCAAAAAACTTTGTTTTAGAATGAGACTGTAATGTTTAAGTGCCATAAATAGAATCTTTAGATGTGTTCACTTGAACTCACATGTAATTTCCTTTAGTCTATCTCTATAACACATAGGATGAATTTTGAATAAGTTCATGCATTCAGTTTTTTTAGTCAAATAGATGTGATTAATGTTCAGTTTGACAAATAAGAAAGGTATATTTTCCAGAAGCATTAGCTGTCATAATTTATCTTCTATTTTTCTTCCAATGAAAGTAAAGCTAAATCACAGTTGTTTTAAATAGTAAAACTGAAAAGCAGTTCTACTTTGTATAGAGATAAACAACTATAATATGCAATAATATAGACTTAAAAGAAAACAATCAGAAGCTAACATTTTACCCAATATAAGGATTAGGCATAGAATACCTTTAGATTACTAGGTCTCTTAGATATTTCTGTTTTTTTGGGTTTTTTTGTTTGTTTTTTTTTGTTTGTTTTTTGTTTTTTGGGTCACACCCGGCAGTGCTCAGGGGTTACTCCTGGCTCCATGCTCAGAAATTGCTCCTGGCAGGCACGGGGGATCATATGGGGCACCGGGATTTGAACCGATGACCTTTTGCATGAAAGGCAAACGCCTTACCTCCATGCTATCTCCCGAGCCCCAGATATTTCTAAAATATTTAGATATTTTAGATAATTTTCTAGATATTTTTGGAAAACACTGGGTATTTAAAGGAAAAGTAGCTTCATATGGTTTTCTCCCTTTTCTTTTCTTTCTACCTACTAATTTTGCCTTCCCTTATAATTTCTCTCAGTGGGACTATCCCTAAATGAATTGTTTATTTCTCTTATATCTTTGCCTTTTCCTACATAACTGACTTCTCCATATAATCAAGCTACAGGTAAAATTTTCAAAGTTCAATTCTATAAAAGAATAAATTGAAATAAGTTGGTTTGATTCATTATGAATTAAAATGATTCCTTCTGATGAATTACATTAATTAACATCTCTTTTAGTTCAACGTGTCTTTCTCAAAAGTAGAATTGATCCTGTTGGTTTTAAATGTGTAGTCCATAATCAACCATAAACTCTCAAAATCAATATCACAGCAATTTTGGGTGATATTGTACATCTGAAACAAATACATTATATGTTTATCACACCTAATTAAAAAAACATTTTAACATACTTTTTCTTTTTTAACTGAATGGGTAACCTGCATAGAAAAACACAATATTTAGTCCTTCAACTCCATCATTTCAAATAGAAATACCGATGAATAATCCCCTTCGGTTGTTTGAAGAGACCTTTGGCATTTATCTTTCTTTCTCATCTCTCTTTCCCACTTACATTCACCCATAATTGCAGAGAAAAATCCCTAGTATGACCTACCTGTGGACTGAGCTTCCCAACTCTCTGTGTTATTGGCTCATTCATCACGACTTCCACTTTGCAGGCATCTTTTTCTTTGGGGATAGCAAACTTTAGGTCATCTCCTGACAGAAAAGCAGAGCTGCCCTTTTTCACACGGAGCCCACGATTAATGCTGATAAAAGTGGGGCTGGCCCAGTCTAGGAGAAGCAGCAGCAACAGAATCAGCAGGACTTTCGGCCCACCTTGACTCAGAGAGCACATGCTGATACAGCTGGTCACCTCCTTTCTGTAGAGCAGTGAGATCCTTTCACACAAAAAATAAATAAATAAAATAAAAATAATGTGGGGGGATAAGAGAACTTCTCTGATTCTCCCTGGGATGCCAGCTCAAAGTTCAAGGGGCAGGGCAAGCAAAGGTCCCAACAATATGCTCCAAGATCTCAGCAAGCTCCTTTCATCCAAATGAGACAAGGAGGCCTTTCAGGCTATTCCAGTTCTTTAATAAAACTCGCTGATCACTTCTGACAACGTGCCGGCAAGATTAATGTACCTCCCCAGGGTTTTTCTAATCCTGCAAATGGGAGAAAAGGGTGGAAGGGAGCAGTGAGATCCAAAAGCTTGTGTGGCTATTCAGAAGATCCCTATCAACAAAGGAATCTTTCAACCAGCCTACAATTTCAGCTAAATTAAAAACAAATAAACTAACTTGACCTCCAGGCCCATGAGAAAGGTCATGCAACCCTTTCATTCCCTACTTGGAACTCCTGTTTCAAGACAGAGAGCATGAAGATTATTTGTGTGGTCCAATTGGTCCCATTCACTTTGCTTCTGCTCCCTCGTTTGTTATATGAGGACTATCAATTCTACTTTGTGAAAGTGAAACGATGCTTTGACGATTTCAAAGTCGATACCACCTAGGTAAGAAATAGACAATAATGTCATCACCTCTGCTCAATTCTGACTTGACTAGGCACTTGAAGACACCTAAGAAACATTCGATTGAAAACTAAGAGGAAAAAAACGTTTTTCTAAAGTGAAAAGTTAATTGCTTATGAAATTAATATTTTGTTAATGCATAAAAAAATTACAACCAATGAGTGGTATAGATATTCATCTTTACTTTGTAATGATAATTGTTATAAACAATTAAATTTACACAATATAAATTTGTTTTTTACTTTAATGGGTTTGATTCCCAGCACTGTATCTATAAACCTGTGAGCACTGACAGGGTTTACTCTTTCCTCCCCAACCCGCCATGGATTTAGTCCCTGTGTGCTGCTGGCTCCCTCCGAACAAAAGATCAAGATCCTAATATTTATCTACCAGGGAGAAATAAGAAAAAGAAGAAAATCTATTTATCTAGCTCCTCTCCAACAATAATTTGGAACGAGCTATAATTTGAAGATGAAGATATAGCTTCTAATCTTGGTTTTTATTTTTTATTATGAGTGATTTACAAAGTTATTTATGGTTGCATTTTAGAAATACTATATTTAGAAATATATTTAGAAAAATTTTAGAAATACTATACTCTAGCAGACCTGTGTCTTCAGGTTCTCTCCCAATCCACAAACCCTCAGCCTGCCTCCTTGAAAGACACAGAGAGAGGACAGTTAACACCTGTGGTGGAACTGCTGCTTATCTTTTCTCTTTCAAAAATAGTCATCCATCTTGCTTCCTTCAAAGTGTTCTTGTAAAATTAAATAAAACAATCACATAAAATTGTTTTTCTGATTTGGATTCTATCTCTAATAATGCTCAGAGCTCTTGGGATCACTTCTCCTGAGATCACTCCTGGAAGTGCCGGGGACATATGTGGTGCCCGGAATCAAACTAGGTACAGAATCAGAATCAGTTACATTCAAGGCAAGTACCTTAGTCCATGTACTATCTCATCAGCCAATGTAAAAAAAACTTCTTAATTATACAACTTATATAAAAGTAATAATGAGACTCCAAAGGAGGTCTTTAACCAATCTTAAAGCAAAGAAGAAAATAATTTGGTAAATAATTTGCTATGGTGAAGAGTGTGAGTTATCCCTTCCCCAAACTTCCTGTTTCCCTAACCTCTTCTTTTAGTACGTAAAAATCCACCTAGATGATGAGCCCCATCCACACCTGGGATGGGCAGGCTATTTTAAATAAAGGATAAAAGAGTATGGCTGGGGGCAGGGAGAGTGGGGAGAAGCAAAAAATGGACAGGAAGGGAGACATGGCTTAGGAGACAAACCAACAAGAAACTGCTTGGCAAAGAAAGCAGATAGCAGAAAGACTCATGGCAGAGAAAAGGCCAGCTGATTTCAATGAAACTTTAACTGACTTCTTGTTAATTATTTCTCCATCATTACCCTGTTTCATTTGACCTGTCTGTCTGAAGGGTTAGAAATACAGTGCCTGGGGTGGCCTCACCCAACCAGAGAACTTTATATTTTATATATTTAACTCTATAGGAAGAAATATATTTTAAATGTCATTTTAAATCTCATAGGATGAGGGTGCTGACAAAATAGAAATGGCCCAAGGGCAAAGAGAATAAGAGAATAAACATATAACAGACATTGAGTACCTACTATGTCCTCTTTGACCCCTCACCTGAGTCTGGTAAGAAGGCTGGAAGAAGCAGCTTTCACATAGATGACCTGAGAACAATGGAAAAACAAAGGGACAGAACATCAGGGAAACAGCTTTGAAAAGCAGGCTATGGAGCAGCAGACCTCAGGACAAAATCTCAACAGTGAACAATAAAGAAACTTTAATATTGAAAATGAAGTCTTAATTTACCTTTCTCAACTACTTCGAGCAGCTCCATTTTAGCTCTCAAATCTACATTAAAAACATTCCCACAGGACCAGCGTAATAACAGAGCATGTAGACATTTGCCTTGCATGTGACTGACCCAAGTTCATTCCTCAGCATCTCATAAGGTTTCCTGAGTCTGTCAGGAGTGATTTCTGAGGACAGAACTAGAATTAACCCCTGTGTGCCATTGGGGGTATCCCCCAAAAAACAAAGAAACAAAAAAGATACATATTAAAAGCCTGCATGGGATGATATCCAGAGGCAATAGAGATGAAAATTAAGAGGACCAGTCTATGCTAGGAAGTTTGTCACAAAAAGCAAAGAGTGCAGTTAGAGAAGGGTCTAAAACAAAAGGGACATTCAGGGCACCCCTTCATTTGCTGTAGTCCAAAGCACAATGTCAAAAAAAGAGAGGGAGGAGGGAGGAAAGGATGAAAGGAGGGAGGGAGAGGAAAAGAGAGAAATTGGTGGTAGGAAATGCCCACTGGTGAAGGCTGCCATACATTGCTCGACTATAACTCAATCATAAATGACTTTATCTGTGGAAAAAGAACTATATTATGAACAACCTTGAAACCATGATTAAATAAAAAATGCATTTATTTAAAAAAATCCCCAATAATTCCTGGATTCTTTCTAAGAATGGAAAGCATTTTTCAAAGTCTCAGACAAGGCTCATAGAAAACTAAGCAATAAGGAGCAATACCTAGGCAAATGGTCAAATAGATAACCTAAAAGATCCTAAACAGGCTATATGTGACAGGATTTATTTCACCAAAAATCTAAGAGCTAGAAGCCAGACTTTTATTTTGTTGTCTTAAAGAAAGAAGTTCTTTTTGTGGGTTTCAGTTGAAAAACTAAAGACAGATTTTTCCCAAGGACTTCACATTCACACTACTCTAATCTTTTCACAGCATGAGAGAGTTAACACATTCCAGTTGCTCCTTGCTAAACACAATACATACAAGGTCAGTGTTTTAAGTTTGCTGGGATTTTGGAGTGGCAGAGCCATAGGAAAAGTAAGGTACCTGGAAGAGTTCTTTCTTCCTCTGACTCATAATCTCATTCCCTTCTCTGCTTTTCTCCTCTGGAGAAGCAAGTGTTTTCTCTTATGAACATATATCTATCTTGTTCTCTCTCCTCACATTTTGATAAGTTAATTTCTTTCAATGAAACTATATTGCTAAAAAAAATTAACCACTCTATTGCTACAATAAAAGTAAAATAAAATAGGAAAAATAAGTTGTTATCAATAGTGATTTGAAGAAATGACATGATTGTAAAAAAATATACAGGGGTCTTGGGATAACTCCATAGTGAAGACATCTGCTTTATAAGTATGGGGACATAACTTCAATCTTTGGTGTCACCAAAGCAGTCAACACCATCTTAGGAGCCCTGTTGATTATACTTGACAATGTTGCTGCCTTTGTCCCTAGAACCACAAGTGATTTTCACTTGCACCAAGGCCAGATGTGTATAAATGCTACAGCTAAAGGGAGTGACTCCTGGTGAACACAACTGGAAAGAAATGAGTTAGACCATAGACCCTCTTGTCTAGTGAGTGAATGTGTGGGTCACACAGCTAAAGAATGTAACCCCCAGCAAGCACCACAAACATAACTGTGGACAAACACCACCTCTAAAGGAACAAGATCCCTTATAAGTAACTACTCTGTGTCTGTAAAAGCACCACAACCAAGTGTGTGAGTGATGCCTTCTACCCATATCAAGTCAACATAGGAAAGTTGTCAACATGGGGAACCTAACAGGCATTAAGAGCTCTTTTACGATGTGTAGGACATTGTTGAAGTACTATATATATATATATATATATATATATATATATATATATATATTATCTTGTTTAGCTAGTCCTACTAAAGTTTTAGCAGGCAGACTCAGCAATGCTTCAGATTTGGAAAATGAGATGTAAAGAAATTAAGTCACATGCTCATCAGCTTGATTTGGAAGTCTATCTTCATTGTAACTTGATTCTGTTCATCTCAGGAAACATTAGAAGCATTATATTTGCTTTGCATTGCTAGGAAGTCTTATACTCCTTGCAATTGCTTCACAACCCCCAGGGTCTTTTTTCTTACAATATGCAAACCCTTAACGACTTCCTTTATGGTTCTTGAGAGCAACAGATGACTGTTAAAGGAATTAAAAGTTTACTAGAGGCAATGCTCCCTGGATATGGATGCTACCTAGAGAGCATATAATTAGCTCAGATACTAGGTTTAACAGCTTTTCAGCCTTTTAGTAGTATAGCCTCAGACTGCTAGTACAGCTTTATGACCTCAAAACAAAAAAGGCCACTTCAAAATTCCATTTTATTAAATTAATAAAATGCATGTTAATTCTGTTTAAAAATAGTCTGCTTTTCTCTGCTCTGTAATTTATTTCCTAAAAATATAATCTAAACCATAGATATATAATTTAAGGAAAACTTTATAAATCAATTAGTTCATATTCTAAATTTTATGTATCAAGTTAATATCTTTTTTGTTTTGTTTTGTTTTGGTTTTTTTGGTTTGTTTTGTTGTTGTTGTTTTTTTTTTTTTTTTGGTTTTTGGGCCACACCCGGTGATGCTCAGGGGTTACTCCTGGCTATGTGCTCAAAAGTCGCTCCTGGCTTGGGGGACCATATGGGAAACCGGGGGATCAAACCGCGGTCCATCCTAGGCTAGCACAGGCAAGGCAGGCACCTTACCTCCAGCGCCACCGCCCGGCCCCTCAAGTTAATATCTTTTTCTGAAAATAACTGTGTTTTGTATATAAAAATAAAGGAATGTTCATTAAATAAAGCACAAAAATAGAGAACAGTATAAAACAGAAAAATACACTTTTCAAATAAAGTTTTCATAGGTTTTCAAGAGTATACACACACATTGTTTTTAAATTTAATTAGAATAAAACTTTAAAGAGAGTTGTGTGGACCAAAGAGATAATACAGTGGGTAAGGTGTTTGCCTTGCATGCAGCCAATGTGGATTTGATCCCACCACCCTATATGGTGTCTGGAACTCTGCCAGGAATGATCCTGAGCACAGAGCCAAGAATAAGTCCTAGGCTAAGCAGTGCCAAAAACAAAAAAGAAGTTGTATATCATCCTTTTCTTTCAATATAGAATATTAATTGTAAGCATTTTCCACATTATTAAGAATACCAACTTTTAAAAAAGTTGTGGCCCGGCCCGGAGAGATAGCACAGCGGTGTTTGCCTTGCAAGCAGCCGATCCAGGATCTAAGGTGGTTGGTTCGAATCCCGGTGTCCCATATGGTCCCCCGTGCCTGCCAGGAGCTATTTCTGAGCAGATAGCCAGGAGTAACTCCTGAGCGCTGCCGGATGTGACCAAAAAAAAAAAAAAAAAACTGGGGTCCAACTTTTACTGTATGCTCTGGATCGACTACATGAATGTGTAATGATTTCTGATAATTCCATTGTTATGCTGAAGTAGTTTTTTCTTTTATAAATGTAATAAATAAACCCTTCACTTTGCATTACAGCATTTTACTCACAAAGGCCAGAATCTGGAAATAATCCAAATGTCCAAGAACAGTTGAGTGGATAAACAAACGTTGGAACAACTCCACACTGGAATACAACACAGCTTTTAGGAAAACTGACGGTGAAATTTGCTTAGAAGCAGGGCAACTGATGGAGGCTGCTTAAAAGGTTAGCTTAGAAGCCACCATAAGGTGGCTAGGGCCTATTAATAATAAAGCTTCATGTCTCCTGACTTCTACGGACTGCTTGTGGAACATTTCCTCACTGTTATCCTGAACCATCAGACAAGCCAGGCCAAAGAAGCTGCAGGCACCTGGGCAGATCAAGAAAGGCCTCACCTCTCATCCACCACCATCAAGGACTTATATTAATTTAACTATTTCTACAATGCTGAGTGAAATGAGTCAGATGGATGTGCCAGAGTGATATCACAGTGTGTAGTGTTTGCCTTGCACACAACTGATCCAAGTTTGACTCCATGCAATCCATATGTTCTCCCAAACCTGCCAGGAGTAATTTCTGAGCACAGAGCTAGAAGTAACCTGAGTGCTGTCAAGTGTGGCCCTCCCCCCAAAAATATTTTTAATGAAAGTAATGAGATGGAGAGGGATAGACATAAAATAATCACTCATTTGTGGGATATAAACAAAAAAGATAATATGGTAATAATACCCAAAGATAATGAAAATAAGGGTCAGGAATGGTCCATGGTGGGAAGCTTGCCAAAAAATAGGGGAGTGCAGTTAGGACAGAGAAGAGACCATCATGAAAATCATAGTTGAAAATGATCACTCTGGACAAAAGCTGAGAGCTGAAAGGAGATAAAGTGATATGCATGGTACCTCTTCAGTAACAATATTTCAAACCTCAAGAGGAAAGAGAGAGAGAAGAAAAATGTCTGCCATAGAGTAAGGAGAGGGACAACTGGGGTGACATTAGTGGTACGAAATATGCAGGAGGGAAAAGATCAGGTGTTGGAACATTAAATGATTGAGACTTTATCATGAACTTTGTAACATGTATCTCAGAATGATTCAATTAGAACTTTATTTCCTTATGATTTTCTAAAAGAAAATGTTCAGGTCTAAGTATATAAACATAAACTAGGCCTCTAATATAAAATTGGGTGCAAGGAAGGAGAATTGTTAGAGGTATTTTGAATTAATCAAAGAGAAGAAGATCTTTCTTTTGAGGGGGGTTGTAAAAGCTAAGAGGCCAAGTCCACGTAATTCCAGTCCTTTGTGTAGACCACCAATAAAGACAGACTGATGCCTCTGGCTGTGAAGATCAGTCCAAACATTAGCTAGCACTTTATCTTACTAACTTAAGACTCTTACTATGGTTTTGGGGCTCTCCAAGTAAACCCTGCCCCTCTATATTAGCTTCTACCCTTCCAACACTCTCTTTGCCTTTGACCCCAAACCATAAAACACAAAGAAAGAAAAGATAAAGAAAAACTGCTTTGCCCATTTTATGTAAGTTTTTCCCTCTATTGAGAATAGTCCACTCAGAAGCCACAATGGTAAACCAGAGTTTGCACTGAGGGAATAGATAAATAGCTAATCTAAGATAACCCTAAACTTTAAGTTCTAAAAAAAAAAAAAAAAATCTGTTTTCTTACTTTCACTCATGCAGTGGTGAAATTTTATTTTATCTAACACCTTCAGGCTAAACAACAATCTGCCAACCTTAAGGATTGTTGACATCTAACATAATTCCTTTTCACCTTGACTTACTTCTCCAGTTAAATGCTTTATTTGTTGTAAGTAGTTTAAAATTTTTACAAGTCCATGAGTCTTTTTTTTTTCTTTCTAGAAGCCACTTTATTTTACAGAAGATAGAAAATCTTTTGTCAGTGAGGTGATGTTCCAAAATTACAAAACCGAGGAACCTTAGGTTAGCTTGGCGACCACACTCTCCTAGTATCAGAGCCTCGAGGTGCCCTTGGTGCCATGTTGCCTCCTATTTTATGGATGCTCAGTTCAGAAATTCTCCTTATCTGTACTTCCTTCCCAGATCCCTAGAAAGCATTGACAGACTCTTGGAAATAATCTATAGGCCATAATGTTAGAATCAAAGTTACAAAGACAGACCTTTGACTACCACATAAACTCATATTTCCTTTCTTCTATTTTTCAGCAGTTCAATGTCTCTCCTACTATAAAAGGCATGATATGCTAGTTGTTGCTTAAAATGCTCTGTTTATAGTTGTTAAAATGTGACCTCAAAAGAAGTTTATATATTCAAATTTATTGGAAGGGCAGAATGCCAAACTCTCTTTAAAGCTTCACAATGTACTATGAATGTATTAAAGGTTCTAATAAACACTAAAAAAGGAAGCTATAAGCCAATGGCTCACAAAACTACACAATAGCTTTATTGTTGTTGTTCCACTAAAAAATAAGAATAACAATGGTTGTAGAAATAGTACAGTAAGTAGGGTGCTTGTCTTTTTTGTGACCAACTAGGTCCTATTTTCAGTATCTATATGGTTCCCTAACACCCTGAGTTCAATCAGGAGTAAGGCCTGGGCATTTCTAGGTGACCCCAAAACAAACAAAACCAAGTATTTTGAAAAATCATTAAAGGCATAATACACTAAATTAGAAAATCAAAAAATGATTAATCTATGATTAACATAGATGACCATGTTGTATACACAAAATTGTTGGTACTAATCCGGTCACATAGCTGATAATCTCAGAGAAGAGGGTAAGCCAAGTTCTCACCCTGCTAAAGCAACACCTGCTTGCAACCATTACCCACAATCTCTGCTTCGCCAATGGCCCTGTTTTACCACTCATACTTTGCAGAGATACCTATCTGACCAAAATTTTGGTTATGCCCATATTTAGGCTTACATCACCAGGACTTTTTTTGAATGAGTACAGTCACCCTCTCATACTTGTAGAAGCCCTGGTAACTGAAAACATGCCCCATAAAAGCCATAGTACCAGAAATAGTGCTTGAAATTCCTAGATTATGTGGCTGCATTTGTGGCCTCATGATAGCTTCTATTTTTTGTAAAGCTGTCATGCCCATGGAAACACTATTTTAGATGCCAATATGTATCTATAGCCACTAAATGTTCAGAAAACATGAACAAGTAACAAAATGTTCAACTGGCAAGAAGAGTTAACTAAATTTTCTGATAAGGACTTAATGACCTTATTGCAAGATACAATAATTTTTACAAATTTTCTTGTTGCACCTTTTCGGTTTTTCTCTTTGTTCCTTTTAACAACCTCGCTCCCACTTATCTAGGATCAACTATGTGATACATAGTCTTTAATAAAGTAATTTATATTAAAAATAATTTAAAAAATTATTGGTGCTACCTGGTAAAAATTCACATCTTATTAACTTACTTCAGAAATCTAGATTCAAGGCTCTTTGTGGAAACCAGACATCTGACCTTTCACTATAGAGACCACATACTAAAACTGTCATTAACGGTAGAGAAAACGGATTACAAAGGGGAAAAAGAACTTACAGTTCTGTTTTTAATGACTATTTAAGTTTCTAAAACCATCAAAGGCATTTCCTTGAAGATTAGGAATTGGCAATAATTCACATTCATTTTACTTTTAGCCAGAGGGGTTACATTATGCAAATCCTCACAACAGCTTGCTTTAATTGAATAACTTAAACAAAATGAAAAACACTTGCTCATTCCCAAATATACCTGTTCTTTATCTTGGTATAATCATAGGTAGCTATCCAGATTTCACCCCTCCCAACCAAAGTAATTCATAGTCACTTTAACAAATTGTTTTTCATATTCTTAAGTTAATTGTGAATTTTTTAATTCACATTAGAACATCAAATTATTTTTAAAGAGGTTCTGTTTAAATTTAGAATAAAATATGTTTAGGAGTTCTTTTTTTTTTTTTGGGAGGGGGTCACACCGGCAGTGCTCAGGGATTACTCCTGGCTCCATGCTCAGAAATTGCTCCTGGCAGGCATAGGGGACCATATGGGGCACCGGGATTCAAACGGATGACCTTTTGCATGAAAGGCAAACGCCTTACCTCCATGCTATCTCCCGGGCCCCAGGAGTTCATTTTCAAGAGCCATTCATTAAAGACCATCCTGGCTCTCTATTTTAATATAAGTGTATTTATTTATTTATTTGTTGTACTAATATTTATTTTTCTGAGTCACATTTGTGACAAGGGCTATTTAGATACTAGGATTATAAGATAAATAGAAAAGATTTTTTGTCTTCAAAGTGTTTATAGTGTAATACAAAATGTTTTGATTTTTAAATGGTAAATGTTATAATGGTGGACTATGTTACAATAAAAATTAATGAGACCAGAGAAATAGTTCATGAGGTATAAAATACATTTACATATATTTAGCTCCAATTTGATCTGTGACATCACATATGGTCCCTTTAGCAGTACCAGGAGTGATCCTTGAGAACAAAACCAGGGATAAACCCTGAGCACAACTTATATGGCCCCAAATATATGTACATACATACATACATACATATATACATACATACATACATACATAGTTTTGGACCTAGGAGGATAGTCCTAGAAGAACGCTCTATAGTTGAAAAACAAATAAAATTTTGAAAGTTGATGGTTTTCAGTAGGATTTAGAGCACATGGGAGGAAAGGGAGTGAGAAGAGGGAGATTGTGACAATTAAAGAGACATTTGGTCACTGGGAGGTCAGGGGTTTGTGTTGGACTGAAATATGTCAGGCATGAAACTCTATCAACAACAGTATTGTAAATCAGTCTTTTTTTATTATTATTATTAAAAAAAGGTCTGTTATGACGAGGTCAAGAGAAGAGGGAGACAAACTGGAGACATTCCCCCAAGAGGGGAGTTGACACTGGTGACAAGATTAGTGTGAAATCTTGTATATCTGAAACTCAATCATAAATAACTTTGTAAATTATGGGGCCTTAAAAAATTAAATTCATTTTTTTCCTCTTTTTTTTTGTCCCCAGATTCACAATACAGACCCGGCAAGTGTCTGGGTTGAGGTGTATATGGGGTGCATTTACTGTACCTCCTCTTTCTATACAGTCAGTGTAAAGAACACAGCCTGTGATAAGAATTGGGAGGCCTTTTTTTTTCTTTTCATTTTTTTTATTTTTTCTTTAACTTCTTTTTTAAACACCCCCTTCACTAATGCAACTTTCCCGCCACCAGTGCCCCAAAACTCCCTCCCTCCCAACTCACCCCCACCTGTACTCTATACAGGCTTTTCAGTTCCCTCATACTGAGGAATGTTACAAAAATGACTTATATTTTCCTTAAAACCCATAGATAAGTGAGATTATTCTGCATCTATCTCTCTCCCTCTGACTTATTTCACTCAGCATAATAGATTCCATGTACATCCATGTATATGAAAATTTCATGACTTCATCTCTCCTGA
>PVKC010009332.1:0-26997 GCA_004027635.1 Crocidura indochinensis
ACACACACACACACACACACACACACACACACACACACACACACACACAGAAACAGATCCAGGGATTCCAACACGTTTACCCTTTGCTCCTAAGAAGCAGCAAGCTCTGTGGAAATTCGGAAAGGCAATAGTGCATTTTCTTGAAAATCTGGGCATTTATTCTGAAGAAAGAGGCAGCACTTGAAGGTGGAACCAGGTAGTCTAAACACCAATCCAATGTCCTACATTCAAAGATGTTTCCAACCAATGAGTAACAAGGTGTACACTGAGTTAATGGGATCAGATCAATCCCACAGTCCAGTTAATCCCATAGTACTTTCATGGTGAGACATGGGATGTGCCTATAATTTTAAGAATAAAGTCCCCTAGAGAAATCTAGGTAATCTCTTTCTTGGTTCTGCCAAGGGAACTCGCAGTGTTACCTCTTCTGGGTGTTGTAGGCATTTTTTGCATTGTATACTTGGCTGATTTACACAGGTCTGAGCACTATACTAACCTCCCACCATCATCCAAATGCGATATATTTGTAACTGTTCACTTTTATTGAATGATGAAGTATTATAGAAAGTAAAGGATTGTATCTGTAAAGCGTTTTGAAATGGAGCTATCATTTGAGTACAGGGTGGTTGTTAAAATTCTCCATAGATTATTTTATATTTCATATTTAGGTAGTACTTTCAAGAACTACCTGATTTGATGTTTAAATGCTTGTTAAATCTCTTATCTAACTGCCTTGAGGAAATTTCTAATGTGCCTATATTTAATATGGCAAGCTTTTCAATATTTCACTAGAATCACCTAAAGCTCCAGAGAAATGATATTCTTTATGGGTACCATAAATGGTGTCATTTTTAAGAGCACAGTTTCAAAAGGCACATATGAGAATATAGTGAGATGACAAAATCTGTCTTAGATACTCAAACAGACACCTAAATCTCCAAGGGACTTGGTAGAGGTCAACATTTATCTAATATTTATAATGAAAAGTCCAAGAAACATCTTTCTGCTATTACATTTCATGTATATCACTACATTATCCACCAAGAAACTGACATATTTACTGACTGAGGTGTTATTGCTTCAAAATTAAACTCAAAATTAAAGCTTTTATTTTTAAATTTTATTTGAGGTTTAGTACTGTTTGTCCTACAAAGCTTATCCAACCAATGCTGTTTGTGTTTAAAAAACATAATTTTGGGAGGATTTTTGTGGGGGCACACCTGGCAATGCTCAGGGTTTACTCATAGCTTTGCACTTCAAAATAGCTCCCGGTAGGCTGGGGGTCCATATGGGATGCCAGGCATGAAACCCAGACTTGCAAAAACCCTACCAGCGTGCTATCATTCTGGCCCTCTCAAAATAGTATTTTTTGCTTTAAAAAATCAGATACATAAATTTACTGAAAGCTTAAGGATAATTTTCTCCCAAAATACATACTGATGAATTATGGACATAATACTTGGATGGATTAATTTGTTATAAACCAGAATCATTCTGGTTAGTATGTCAGTAATCTTGTACTTGTGCCCATGTGCTACATTCATGAACTGTCATGATTGTGGAATCCAATTATGATTGGTGAATCTGACATTTTAAAACTGAGTCATCTCCATGTGGCCCATTCCTATTGGAGGTAGACATTTTTCAACTATAATATCAGAGTGTACTAGTCCCGAAATTCTAGTGCTTTGCATATTTAATGAAGGAGACTGATATTCTGAAACTAAACTCAAAAGGATGAGTTGGGATTCCATATTTTAAATAAGGAACAATATATTTTTAGTAGCTTGTAAGTGCCATAATATGTCTAGGCTACATTTTGCTCTTTTCCATTGACCCCCCTGGGAGAAGTAACTCCCACATAGGTAAGATTCTAGTTCCCCCATGACTTCTGTGAAGAAGAGAGGAAACCACTTCTCTCCAGCTTATTCTGTGCTATGTGGGAAACAGTCTCTGACACTATTTCTTGGAAACCTGCAAAACCCAGAGAATAGAATTGCTCTTTGTGATAAAGAAAAATCCTTAATCTTAGCCAGGAATATCCATTGTTATCCCTTAGAGAAAAATAATCCCTGGAGCAGAGAAATAATGAAGCAAAACAAAAAGAAGTGAAAGAAAGATATAAATATGTGCTTAGAGGAAAAGGAATTCTTCAGAGTGGAAAAACCACTCTGAAGTACAGAGTTCAAGTATTATTAGCAATGAATTTCTCAAGATGGGAATGCATACCAATGAGTAAGAATGTTTGTATCTTGGACAGAAGCATCAAAAATAAAGGACAAATTCTAATGGGTGGGCAATTCTCAGGGTAAGATGAGAGTAAAAGCACCCTATGTAATAGATGCATACCTCTGACAAAGATATAGGTAAATGTGTCTCCTTTTCTTTTCTAAGGTAGTTTTATCCAGTTTTCCCAAACTATTCCCAAATTCCATTGTTGTGATAACTGCCATGGGAGTGAGTTTGGAGTTGTTGATAGTCACTCTGGTGTGTGATCTTAGTTCTAGAAGATAGAAACTTTCCTCTTGTTAAATAAAATCTCACTTTGTGAAATCACCCTCTTACACTGTATTTCCAATCCCCAGGATGGTCTGAAGTAGTTAGCCACAAAGAATGAATAAAGTAAGTCATTCAGGAGAAAAATCATGGAGTCAATTTGCGTCTTGCCTTGTGGTCTTACTCTGCATGTGCAACAAGCATACACTAAACTTTGATTTACTAAGCCAGTACCAATTCACCAGAAGGGAGAATGTCTAGTGAGATCTGGGTGGACTTTTACATTATCAACAGGATAGCTGAAAAGGAAAGAGCACACCATTTTTAGGGGGTAATATATTGGTGTCATCGAACTCCTCTCAGGAGGTCCAGCCATATTTGGGGCCCAAGATTCACCATCTAAAAGTATTTTCCAGAATTCTTCATATTGGCTTCTGTATATCAAAGGCCTTCGAGAATTTGGTGTGATTTCAGTTCCAGGTAATTTTTTTTTTCTTTTTTGGTTTTTGGGCCACACCTGGTGACGCTCAGGGGTTACTCCTGGCTATGGCTCCTGGCTTGGGGGACCATCTGGGAAACAGGGGAATCGAACCACCGTCCATCCTAGGCTAGCGCAGGCAAGGCAGGCACCTTACCTCCAGCGCCACCTCCTGGCCCCTCCAGGTAATGTTTTCTACCAATATACATTAGCAGGCTCTTCTCTCTGCTTGTGTAAACTTTTCCTTCTGCAAATTATCCTAATCTCATAAATTACTAATGTTTATTTTATCACTTACAGCTAGTAGAAAGATTAAAAGGAAAAAGTAAAACACAGTATTCTAAACACCAGGGAATTTTACATATAAAATGACTATAAATAAGAATTCAAGAATAACTATGGGCAAGTGACAGTTTTATATGTTCCATTGTATTGTATAATGTAGTGTATACTGCATTTTTTCTTGACCAAAATAAATGTTGTTATCATATAATGAAATAAAATAACCTGATGCATATTCATATAATTAACTTCTGATAAAGTTCATATTTTCTGGTAAATGTTATCAAATATTTAAGGGAAAAGACAATTTTTAACTGAATTTTATTCTGAAAACAGAGCAGTGGTTAAATAACCTAACTTGTGTTTAAGATGTCAACTCAACCTTAATCCAAACATTAAGCATGCCTGGGTAAACAGCTCAAATTTGCCATTTTTAGATCTTGTTATTTTAAGTCAGATGTAATTGAAACACAACAGATGCATGCAAAAAAAAAAAATACCTTGCCCTAACTGTCAGAAAACAGTATACTTTTCTTCTTTTTGATGGAAACGTTAAAGAAAATTTTGTTTTATTATTATTTGTAAATCAGGAAGACATTCTGAGGAGATGATTAGCACTAGAGAAACTTTACTTGCAAAACAGGACAACCCTTATTTAACTATATTTGCCTTCCTAAACTTCCTGCAAATTGCTAGCCTTATGTAACAACCAAAAATATATTTCTTACACATAATCTATAAGCCTCAATTATCAGAAAGCTTCCAAAATTCACTCTTGCAAAGATACTTAATTTTACTTTTTTTGTTAGTCTGTTTAATTAATTTAATCCATAGCTTCAAGATATTAAAGAAAGATAAGGGGAATAGATTTTCTCTTCTTCAATGTTATAAACATACATCACTATTTAGTATTGTTCCTGAGCATGCTTCTGAAAGAAAATTTTAAAATCTATTATTAAGTAGTTTTTATACTAATTATGTGGGGTTCTCATAACAACTATGCTTAGAGAATAGAGCTTGGAAATAAAGTAATCCCCAAATCAGGCAAGTCGAACCATCTTGTTCTGCCTCACAAAATGAGGGGAAATAATGGAGTGCATCAAGACCAAACAGTCATATGAACATTGAGTAGAAATAAAAAATGATCAAATTTAAACACCAAATCTAAAGGGAACTACAACAGAATCGATACTCAATCTACAACAAGCTAGATACAGAAGGGACCACTTATACTAGCAGCCCTGGGGGGACAAAGGAAGGAGGATATGGGATGCATGCTGGGAACAGGGGTGGAGGGAGGATAACATTGATGGTAGGAATGCCCCTGATTCAATGTCACTATGTACCTAAACTATTACTGTGAAAGATTTTAATCCACTTTGGTTAAAATAAAAATTATTTTAAAAAGAAATCAGACGAGTACATGACAATATTCAAAATCCATTGGAGTGTCAATGTTTGTAAAAGATACTGAAAGTCTGTGAGTTAAGGAACTTTGGTGCTTGACCTCAAAATAGAGCTGTGACTGTGTATGTGGGTGTCAGGGGAACAGATTTGCTGGTAGGCTACATCACTCAACAATACCTTTGAATAGAAAATATGATATGAATACACTGTAGAAGTTGAGCAGCTC
Source organism: Crocidura indochinensis (assembly GCA_004027635.1). Taxonomy (NCBI): domain Eukaryota; kingdom Metazoa; phylum Chordata; class Mammalia; order Eulipotyphla; family Soricidae; genus Crocidura; species Crocidura indochinensis. The sequence goes on from PVKC010009332.1 coordinate 4,890, forward strand.
ATCTTGCTAGAAGAGTTGGTAGAGAAAGATTCAGAAAGGGGAACTAAGCCTTTGATTCATGCTAAGTACTTGCTAGAAATGTGTTTTGACTCTCATTTCCATGGAGACACAGGATAGGAGAGAGGGATAAAGACGTTGTTTGTTTCTCTTTTTGCTGGGAGGGAACATGCCCAGCAGTACTCGGGGTTACTACTGGATCTGCACTCAGAAATTACTCCTAGGAAGATCAGGGATGTCTAAGATCAAACCTGTGTTGGCCATGTGTAAGGCAAACACCCTGCCCACTATCCTTTCACCCTTGCCTCAGAAAGACATTTCATTGGAATAAGAAAGCAGAATATACCGGGAGTGAGGGCAGTGCGGGGGGGGGGTAGCATCGGGAGTGGATTAACCCAAAAAACATAGCAGACAACTTGTATTACACATATATTCACACACAGAGTAGTTGACATGGTATGTGGTCACAACTGTGTTAAAATTTATGTTGTTAGTGTGAACATTACTGTAGTGCTACAGTGCACCCAACTGCCCAAGACTCTAACACTGTCCTGATTTCATTTTTATGTCTTCTTCTTCCTACAGCTACTTGGCAAATCTCAGTTCTCTGGTGAAAGACAAATATTTGTTATTATCAGGTACTGGGTGTTCCCTTGTTTTGTTTATATGCCACATAAAGTAAGAGCATTCGCTATTTGTCCATCTGCCTTTTATTTTTCCATATTGGCTTAATATTATATTTACATTGCATAAAAGGCTGGATATCTGGCCTATTAACTATTTTATATTTTAGATAGCCCTGTATTGAGCATAAATGTTCACCTATCATATTGACTTCATGACGTTGTGTTCTTGGGATATATACTATAGATAGAGTTGTTGAGTCATATGGAATTTTTTTTTCAAATTTTTAGAAGTATCTATCTTGTTTTTCATAGTGATTCAACCAGAAAACAATTGCAATAAATGTGTCAATAGGATTAACATCAGTGCTTGTCCATTTATAAGATAAGGGATTTATTTCTACATGGAAAATTACTGGCAACATATCTACATGATAATTCACCAACTAACAGTGTTTGCACAAATATGATAATACTAGTGGGTGAATCTAGATTTCATTTACATGCTAGAAAGCAAATATCCCAGTAGAACCTTCACCACAAGAATAAAAGGAGGAAGGAGAAACTAAATCTTATCACTAAATCTTGTTGAGTCCCAAGAGGTTCATGCATTCAAAGGTGCCTGGGAAGATTGTACTCTCCAGAGGATTCTGCCACTGAGAATCCAGAACAGTGATTTTGTAAAAGAGAATTTTGTGTCCTCTCCTGAGCACTGTGGTTGTACCTGCTCTTAGAACCTGGATTTTGGAAGATGTAATCTGTAGCTATCTAGGTTTCTCTTGTACTCAGTCTATGGAGCATTAGAGACAGTGTAAATAGTATTAGAGACAAAGATAGCATTGTATAGAGAGGTGTGATCATTCTCACAATGTAATGGTTCTTGTTTTAACTCACCACAGCAACACTACCTATTTTCAGCAGTCTTGGTGTAGGTTATTGTCACAAATATGAGATAATATCTAATAGTTATTTTTATTCACAAACTACACTGACAATAATGATAATAATGATGATGGGTAATGATAATAATGACGATGGGTTCTCATTTACATGTCTGTGGCTATCTCTAGCTTCTTTGAAGAAATGTCTGTTTATTTTCTCTCCCATTTTTTTACTGTTTGTCTTGTGTTTGAAAGATATAAATTAGGCGAGTTTAGCAACAGGGAGAGACCGAGGGGACCTGTTGTCTTTGCGTATTTCTCTTCTCTTCTGTCTCCTAAAACTCTCTTGAGAAGGCCAAGAAAGGCCCAGCGAAAACTGTCTTCTAGAGGCACCCAAGCAGAAAGGCCAAGAAAGTCTGAGTGAAAACTGGCTACCAAGAGGTGCCTGGTAGAAAGGTAGCTCCTTTCTCTGTGAAGGCAGGAGGAATTTGCCCCTGCTGTGAGCCTAGCAACTGGGAGAGATTGAGGGGACCAATTGCCTTTGTGTGTTTCTCTTCTCTTCTGTCTCATGAAACAATATGGAGATTCCTCAAAAAACTGGAAATTGAGGTCCCATAGGATCCAACTATACCACTCCTAGGAATATACCCTAGGAACACAAAATACAATACAAAAATCCCTTTCTCACACCTATATTCATTGCAGCACTGTTTACAATAACCAGACTCTGGGTACAACCAAGATGTCCTTCAACAGATGAATGGCTAAAGAAATTGTGGTACATATACACAATGTAATATTATGCAGCTGTCAGGAGAGATGAAGTCATGAAATTTTCCTATAAATGGATATATATAATCTATTATGCTGAGTAAAATAAGTCAGAGGGAGAGAGATAGACACATGATAGTCTCACTCATCTATGGGTTTTAAGAAAAATAAAAGACAATTTTGCAATAATTCTAAAAGAAAAGAGAGGAGAAGGTGAAAGTTTCAGCTCACTACATGAAGCTCACCAAAAAGAGTGATGAGTACAGTTAGAGAAATAACTACATTGAGAACTATCATAACAATATGAATGAATGAGGGAAGTAGAAAGCCTGTCTAGGGTACAGGCAGAGGTGGGGTGGAGAGGGGGGAGATTTGGGACATTGGTGATGGGAATTTTGCACTGATGAAGGGGGGTGCTCTTTTACATGACTAAAACCCAACAACAATCATATTTGTAATCAAGGTGTTTAAAGTTACTAATAAATAAGAAAGATATAAATTAAATGCTTTATGGATCTTGAATATTAGCCCTGTGTGTAATATAAATATATTTTAACAGGTGTAATTCAATTTATCACAGGTGTTTTTAGGCATTCAAAATCTTTTTTATTGTTATAGCATCTTGTTTATTTATTTTGGCTTTTTTCAGGGAGGTCAAGTCATTTAAAATATCCTTAAGGTCAATATCCTAAAGATTTCTGCCTCCTTTCCTTTATACCTCTAATAGATTCTATTTTAACATTAAAACATTTCATCCATTGAAATAACCTTTTTATTTAATGAGAAATGGGGTATGAAACTTCTATTTTTTAGCATGCTAACTGTCCAGTTTTTTGTGGGTTTTTTTTTTTTTTTTTTTTTTTTGGTTTTTGGGCCACACCCGGTGACGCTCATGGGTTACTCCTGGCTATTTGCTCAGAAGTCGCTCCTGGCAGGGGGACCATATGGGAAACTGGGGGATCGAACCTTGGTCCGTCCTAGATTAGTGCAGGCACCTTACCTCCAGCGCCACCACCCGGCCCCGCTAACTATCCAGCTTTAACATTACCATTTGTGAAAGGTTTTCCTCCCTCTACTTAATGCAACCGGTACCTTTGTCAGCAAACAACCATCCAGGTCTCTATTATTTTACTATTGGGGTCTCAATTCCATTTCATGTCTTCCTACTTCCCTTTTTTTTGGCATACACTGGGTTTCCAAGGCTGAGACAAATAAGGACTGGGCCAACATCCTAGCACTCTATGTGTCCTTACTGGTGTTCCATTGGGTAGGGAGTAGATGGGGAGGAAAAAAATAGGTGGCACGTATGACATCATGAATGTATAGATGAGGATCTCTATGATAATTACCCAGAATTAGAGATTTAAGTGAGGCTCCATTCCTGGTATTTTTGGAAGCATAAAACTTCATCAGATTTTTATGACATCTTGCAATTTCTCTCCCTTTAGCTATAACCAAGGAGAACAAGTGTAGGTCAGTCCTGGGTGGCCTGTAAACAAACACCAGCTCATTATACCATCATTATAAAACTTGGACATATTTAAACTGTGTCCCTTAGGAACATGAAAGTTTATAGTTTCCATAGCAACTGCAGGAAGTAGCCAAATAGAGCCAGAAACTCAGATTCTGTATGTCCAAGCATGGGAAAGTAGAGGGAGGAAAGAGAAGGGGAAAGGCAGGAAGTTAGAAACCATAAAGCTCAATGAAGCAAATATATTTTTTGTTACTCACACATTTCCAATCCCTGCATTTGTGGGACTCTTCTGTTTTTCCATTTGCCTAAATTAATTTACTTTATCCCAGCTGGGTATTTATTTTCTTAACTTGCCTTCTCTGTCTTCTTAAATAGATGCTTGTTTCATGTATTTTGTGGTTTCCTGAAGTTTTGTTTGGAAGTCTGAAGACTCAGAGTTGGAGCTGGACAGGTAGGCTCCTCTATTCTGCTCTGGCTGTCTAACTCTGCTATGTTCACCACGCCACATCTAGTCAGAATCTACATGTGCACTCCTCAGCTGAAATCTGGACTTGCAGCTTGGTAATATGAGCTTCCACACACATGCTCTGGTTATTGAGGCTACCCCAAAATGTATCATCCTTTTGGGGAGTCCCCTCTAAGCTACAGAAGAAGCTTCCTATTCCTATGTAGGTCTGACCAAACTGCCTATTGAATGAGTTTGACCAGCATGAAAATCTACATGTGTTTAACAATTTTCCACAAAAGTCTTGCATTTATATGAGGAGAAGCCTTTAATAAGACCAAAAATTCATGCAGCCAAACAGTCTTTGTATAAAAGGCATTGTTTATTTTCTATGTGTAAAAAGCATAGCTTGTAACCATGGTGCTTCAATAGTTAATAAAATAAATAACAAGTATATCTTTTTTAAAAAAAGTGTTCTTTGTCACTTGTTGTCAGGGAAATGCAAACAAAAAAAAGATGGCAAAACCATTTACTGGAAAATGTGTCTGTGTTTTATGGTAATGAAGAGGTAGATCAAGCTTAGATAGTTTCATGGTGTTATTTCATCAGCAAGGTTTCTGGGTTTTTTTTTGGGGGGGGCGGGGACCTGGGTTCTTTTCAACGCAGGATCTGGAATAGCCTGTCCTAATTCAATCAAAGAGAAATAAAGTTAAATAGTAGTTGTTTCCTGAGGAGATGCCTCATCAGTCAAATTACAAGCATAGGCCAACATGGCTCATTTTCTTAACCCCAGAGACTGTCAGTTTTGTCAAGAAGGAAAGGAGATGCGATTTTTCAGTGAAGTTTTATGTGATTACAGTAAACACTAGATCAAGAAAATCTATGAGGAACATCAAGTACAAAGGGCAAATCAAAATGGCTTAATATTACCTTGATAGCAGATGTGAAACCATATGGTCCATAGGGGAAAATGTATTCAGACTATGTCAGGAGAATAAAGCTACTGGAATCATCAAGGATGAAACACCATTGGCCAAGCAAGTAGAAGCAGAGATAAACAAATAGAACTACATTAAACTGAGAAGCTTCTGTATTTCAAAGTAAACAGTAATTAAGATATAAAGACCATCCATGAAATGGGAGAAACTATTCACCTAATAAACATTGGATAATGGATTAATACCAAACATATATAAGGTACTAATTGAATTTTACAAAAAATAACCTAACCCCATCAATAAATGAAAGATATAAATGAACAAACATTTCTTTAAAGAAGAAATGCATATCACCAAAAGGCACATGAAAATATATTCCAAATCACTAATCATCAGGGAGATGCAAATCAAAATACCAATGAGATATCATCTCACATCACAGAAAGTGACACACGAAACAAAACAAACAAGCAAAATTAAACCAAAAAAAACGCAAAAAACAAACAAACAAAAAAACAAAACAACCAGTGCTCGTGTGTATGCATGAAGAAAAGGACTCTCATTCCCTGCTTGAGTGAATACAAACTCCTCTAGAATTTTTGGAAAACAATATGGATATTCCTCCAAAAGCAAGCAATTCCATTTGATCCAGCAACAGTACTACTAGAGACATACCACAAAACATAATACAAAAATGACCTCTGCACGCCTATGTTTATCACAACACTATGTACAATAGCCAGAATCTGGAAACAACCCATTTTACTGAAACAGATGAGAAACTGTGGTACATCTAGACAATGAAATACTATCCAGCAGAAAAAGTAAAAACATGAAATTTACTTATACATGGAAAGATATGGAGATTACTATGCTGAATGGAATGAGTCAGAAAGAGGATATATATGAAAAACAAGAGATGGTATGTAATAATATACAGAGACAATAGATATGAGGGTCAGGAGGTTCAACCCAGGGTAGGAAGCTTGGTATCAAGATTGGTGAGTGCAGTTAGAGTAGAGAAGTGTCTACTAGGACAATGATAGTTGGAATTGATGACCTTGGATAAGAACTCAGTACTGAAAGGGGAGAAAGTGAAATGCAAGGCACCCTCCCCTCCATTAACAAAAGTCCAAACCACAGTATCAAAAAGGAAAGAGAATAAGATAGAGGTAAATTACCTGACAGAGAGAGGCATAGGTAGGGATTATTAGGAAAATGGGAGACATCAGTCATGGGAAGGGTGCACTACCGAAGGGTTGTATTTTTTCCAAATCTGAATCCCCAAAATGAACAATTTAGTAACCATAAAACTTAAAGAAAGCAATAAGCATTCTAGGGGCCCGGAGTGATAACACAGTGATAGATAGCCTTACACGTGGCTGACCCAGGGCAGGCCTGGGTTTGATCCCCAGCATCCAATGTAGTCCCCAGAGTTAGAAATAATTTCTGGGGGTCCTGGTGATAGCATGGAGGTAAGGCGTTTGCCTCTCATGCAAAAGGTCATCGGTTCGAATCCTGGTGCCTCATATGGTCCCTCGTGCCTGCCAGGAGCAATTTCTGAGCATGGAGCCAGGAGTAACCCCTGAGCACTGCCGGGTGTGACCCAAAAACCAAAAACCAAAAAAAAAAAAAGAAACAATTTCTGAGCGCATAATCAGGAATAACCCCTGAGTGTCATCAGGTGTGGCACAAAAACAAAAATAAAAACAAAAAGAACAAAAATAAGTATTCTAGACACAGGCAGTGAGAGCCATATATAATCTATTGTATCACACTATAAGTAAAAATATAAAAGCTCTTATGTTCACTGGAAAGATATTCTATCCATTTCTTTACATTTCATAAGATCTTGCAAAATAAATGATGTTTGTCTTTTGAGACAAAAAGAAAATTCATAAGGGTTCTTAACACAGCAATAAGGGGTGCGTGTGCTTGTGTGTGTATGTGTGTGTGTGTGTGTATGTGTGAGGGGGAGAGAGAGAGAGAGTGAAAGAGAGAGAGAGACAGACAGAGAGAGAGAGAGATTAGGGAAGTAAGGCATCTGCCTGGCATACGGCTGATCTGGTTCATTCCCTTAAGCTCCTGTAGTTCTACTGTAACAATGCTAGTATTGACTCCTGAGCATTGCCTGGTAGAAATTTCTCACCATAAAGAAAAATAATTAAAATTAGATTATAAGGCTACAAATATACAAATCTCAGTTACATCTCTTTCCACACAAATGTCAGAAGATTATTTGAAGACAAAAACAATGGATCAGTTACAATCAGCATTCCAGAAAAAAAGTATACTATGATTTTTTTTTTTGTTGTGGTTATTGTTGTATTTTTTGTTTTGGGCCACACCCGGTGACGCTCAGGGGTTACTCCTGGCTATGCGCTCAAAATCGCTCCTGGCTTGGGGGACCATACAGGACGCCAAGCTGGGGATCGAACAGAGGTTCGTCCTAGGCTATCGCAGGCAAGGCAGGCACCTTACCTCTAGCGCCACTGCAACGGCCCCCATACTTTGATGTTAATGCTTAAACATGCACTATGTAAATAACAATGAAAAATTAAATAGAGGGGTCCGGGAGATAGCATGGAGGTAAGGCGTTTGCCTTTCATGCAAAAGGTCATTGGTTCGAATACCGGTGCCCCATATGGTCCCCCGTGCCTGCCAGGAGCAATTTCTGAGCATGGAGCCAGGAGTAACCCCTGAGCACTGTTGGGTGTGACCCCAAAACAAACAAAAACAAAAACAAAAAAAAAGAAAAAATTAAATAGAAACTTGTGTGTTCTAAATATGTTTTTTACAATATGTAAGCTTCATTCAGATACTTGACAATCTTTAAATTTATATTTGTAAAATTTTTGTTGGGGCTAATTTGAAAATGATCACATTTCTAATCAAGTAAATTGTGTGAAATTATAGTTTATATGCTACATGTCATTTGCTAAGCATAAATCCAGTGATTCCAAATTTAAAGACAACAGACTATGAAGAAAAATAACATTGCAATCTCTGTTAAAAAAATTCAATGAAAGCAAAACGAAGCAGACATAACTGCACAATCAAAACCTCTAACTAACAAAATATAGAACAGATCAGTATTTGATATTGATTAGACAATAAACTTGCTAAATTATTCTGAAGAAGTCAGTGATAAAATAACTAGAGTAAAACATAATTGTGAATCTATCCTATAAAAAACACCTGAACACACATTTACATGGCAATTATTTTTATACATATACCTATATGTAAAGATACACACATGCTTATATAAGAAACTGGTCTAGTACCAGGAAGCAAGGTGTATGGTAGAATCCTTGATATTTTTTATAAAACCTAAAAAACTAATAAGTAATTTTCTTTTAAGGCAAAAATAGTTTCTTGAAAGACTAATTATTATCACTCTTTAAAGGTTCTGTTAACTTTTAGATACATTATTTAAAATAATTAAGAAAGAGTGACAAAATAAAAGAAAGAAACTGGTCTATATATTCTAAAAAATTTTATTCTCTTGGGGCTGGAGCAATGGTGCAGCACTAGGGCATTTGCCTTGCACAGTGGCTCCCAGTATATATTAATATATGTTAATTTAATAGCTTTCAAATTATCATGAAAACAAAAGCCTTGTTCAATATACAGATTCTTTAGGATCAATCATATTACTAAAGTATGCATTCCTTTCATAGCAGTCATACTGAGATATGGTGTACCTGGGACAGTATCAGTCGTTCAGACCAACTACAAATATAATATGTAGGTATTATTGTTTTCCTAAATTTCAAAAAAAAGTTATCAAACGTTTACTTGATGACAGAAAATCTAGTTAAACTCAAAAGTCAAATATTATCACTAATACCTTGTACTTCTCTTTAACATGTAGCCTATTAGCTCCTTGGAAGCCTGCACTTTTAGCTCTATCTTAGCAAATTATTCTCCCAACTGTCCTAAAGAAATTATTTCCACCATTTCTAGATTTTTTTTTCCATTTACTTGAATCTATTTATCTTTTTTTAAAGCAATTTGAATAATAGCCCCAAACTTCAAATATGAGATAACTAAATTTTAAAGGCTATTGTGGTTCTGAAGATATTTCCTTAATCTTAAGTCATTCTCTGCTTGTGTAGAGCTTTCGCTGAAAAGGAAATTTCTGCAACCTTTGTTAGCTGATGTTTGAAAGCAAGATGAGGGAAGGTTAATATTATCATAAATTGAAACTATTCTGATTGTGTTTCCCATTGATAAAAATGTAGCATCACATTTCAAAGTAATATGAACATGGACCTAAATGTTATCATCCAAGAGCATATGGCATTGACTTCCACAACAAACTTTAAGAGTAGTTAGATTGAAAAAAAAATGCCCAGCCAATGTTCTCTCTTGAACATGTATTTCTCTCTGTTTTTTTCCACTTTGGGGTGGGGGGGATGACTTGTGTTTTCTCTTGAACTTATCCTTCACTTCTTTCCTTTCACATTTCTTCTAAGTAAATTTATTTCAACTAAATTCTCTTGTTTCTCTAAGCCAACAAACAAACATACAAATCACAAGAGGTCAGATAAATGGCACAGTAGGTAAGACATTTGCCTTGCAAGTGGTTGACCATGATTTGATCCATGTTCCATATGCTCCCAGGAGTACTTTCTGCCGCAAGTAATTTCTGAGTGCAGAGCCAGCAGCAAAGCCTGTGTGCTACCAGGTGTGGCCCAAAACAATAAAAATATTCTCAAAATCGTCTCTAAGCTAGAAAAAAGCCTTATATAATTAACAGGTCTGTCAGCCAAGTATTTAATCGCAGGTAAAATGGGTTTTAAAGAGTTCATTGTTCCAACTTTTAAGCAGGCACAATTTCATTAATAATATTGTGAGGTGACATTTACCTCTTTGAATATGCCCTACCTAATGCCCTTTTTCTTTATCTGTCTACATATTTCAAAACTTGTTCATCCAAAGAGCACTTGTTGAGCATCCTTGTTCTGACAGGTACTCTTCTTACATTTCAAATTGGCCACCAACATTTCACAGCGTAAGGAAAAGGTCGAAATGCTGTGGTCTAATGTCCAATGACCACCGACCTATTGCTTCTGATATAGAGCTTGTAAATCAAAGTACCACATAATAGTACAAGGCATGCAAAATGCTACATGCCTGTTTTCAAAAGCTCAGCACCAAGTCTCTCATGCATATGCCTTTCTGAGTGGGTAACCTCTTCCTGAATATCTGTCCCTGGGAAAGCAGCATATGGTCCTTTGATGGAATGTAATAGACAATGACAGGCTGTTTGAAGATGCTCCATCACCAAGTTCATGAATAATGCATTAGAGCAACAGGTATAATCAGTGTCATTTAAGCCTGAAGCCTCCAGAGCGACAACAGCAGCATGTGGAAGAAAATAGATGATCTGTTTTGATGTTTTAAATCAGAATTTCATTCCAAATATTCTTTTCTTTTGAAGAAAGATAAAACTTTTTTTTCTATACAATTACAAACAAAAGTTTAGCATTTTAATAAAATTCTATTTGGCTTCTATTCTGTGACTTTAATCCTAGGAAATTAGAAAAATATTGAAATTGCTTAAAGGTAGGTATGTGTTTTAAATATTTAAAAAATTCACAAATTGTGAAACTTTATTAGTTAGCCATTCATGAGAAATAACATGACTTCACAATGATTTATTCATGTTATTCCTGGAGATATAAGATTTCATAGCAGATGTTAATCTGTATTATAATAAACCACATTAAAATGTTATGGCTAATTTCATAGCTACAACTATCTTTCTATTGATTGGTTCCAGAAAAAAATTCTCAGTGTCTGAAATCATTATAGTTGAGCATTTTTAAAAGGGTAAATAAGTGTTTCAGAGTCAAATTTTGTTGATTTGACTTGAGGTCTCTGCTTCTGAATATATGATCGAATTATCCTTAGAGCAAATGGGCTCTTTTGAAAGCTGCTCTGATCGTTACTGCAGGCTTCCTGTATACCTAACTAATCAGAAAGGAAAAGAGATCGACTCTTCTTAGTGATTATGCTTACAATTTATAATGTGCACTCTTGGACCAAGAATCACTGCATTTTTGTGAACACCTCCACCCCTGATGCATATGACAAGGTTTTGTGCATAATATAATTTACAAATAGTTTTGCATTAAATGACATTAGATGTAAAGGTGAGTATTCTTTTTGTTTTGATGATATTCATCTAGTGCTCGGGAACTATCTCTGGTAGTTTTTGGGGTTCACTCTAAGCATTTCTTGGGGAGCGGGACCAAGGTATGACAGAAACCAAAATCAAGCCTTCTGGATGCAGAGCATGAACTTAGATCTTTGAACTAGTTTTATTTTTTTACACTAATCAAATAAGATCAAAGCATTATCACAGCTTTTTTTGAACAATGATCTGAGACTAAAATAGCTATAATGCTTTCATATATTACTGTTAATGTGTTCGATAGGCAATAATTCTCTTTATGTCTGGCTAACAATTTTTAGTATATGGTGGGAACCTTATAATTTGTGTGTTTACTAATAATTAACACACTGAATGGATTATACTAATATTAATGTGTTACCTAAAAGGCATTATTGCCATAATCATTGTTTAATACGGAATTTTTACAGCAACATTATTTGAAAAAAAATCACAATTTATTTTGATTAGTTACTCAAAGGAGCACTCACCAAGTAACTTTATAAAGTACATATCATTGACTATAAATACAGATCTTCTATTCTATGCTTATCTCCAATATATAAATCCTTTATAAATATCCCTAAAAACAGGTGATTTAATTTAAACACTTTTGATAACAGCAACTTTTTCCTAAATTTGTGGAAATTTGTTGCGGCAACTAGAATAAACCTGTAAATTCTTTCATCTGCTTAAAACCATCTTGCTTTATATAGTACATAGTGCAATTTATTAGACTCAGCAAAGTTACACATATTCAATTAATAATCTAGTAAGGCATAGCCTTGAAAATGAAAGTCAAGTAAAATATCTCATTCCATGTGTCATTGATTTCATTCAGCAAAAGTTCAACTACCATCATCACTCAAATCTGAGAAGTCATATTGTTTTTCTCTCTACCTCTTCATATCTTTTATCATGTTATGGTTGAGATCTGGGGCAAATCTTTGAGGTAAAAAGTGACTTCTGTTGGGAAAAGAGACTCTTCTCTCTCTAGAAATATAATGTTAGAAAATACCTATTTGGTATTTTGGGGGTAAGTCAATTCCCCTACTAGTATATAATTGGGGAATTCCTGTCTTGAAATAAAGCAAAGTAAAAGTACTCTGCCAACACAAAATTTTGTTGATTATCAATTCATTACCACACGTCAATGTTGAATGCATTTTTCCTAGATGCTTCTCTAAATCAAATTCTTTTTACACAAATCAAACAAGATAAAAACATTATGACAGCTGTTTTTGAAAAATTATTTATGACTAAAATAGGTGTAGTGCCTTCATATATTACTGTTGATGTTTTTGGTAGGCAATTAATTAAATTTTCTCTCTACCAAAAATAATGCTTTCTAATTTTCCTTTAAAATAAGTTATTTAAAATTAAAAACTAAATTACAAAGAAAACTTTTAAATTTAGTGTTTTGTAAGTCATAATCATAGTAGATCATACTGCAAATTCTGATGAGAACTCCAGAAATTACTTTTAAAATGGAGGTATTCTTTTTATAGTTTATGGCATCTTTAAAATACCATATTTTAAATGTATTTGTATATTTAAAGAAAATATTATTTTACAAAGTGTCTCTAAGTGATGCTTTTTTTTTATAACTTTAAAAGTAACATTGGAAAATAAGAGGCATCAACTTTATGCCACTGTTCTGATAAATGCTTGGCTATTTTGAACCCAAATGTATAATTTTGGACCAATTTTAAAATAATGTTACATTAATATTTCATTAATATCTAAAAAGTCAACTAAAGAATATTTTCTTGTTAAATTTAGGACTCAAAATCAAAATAAGTTAGTTTCTCACTGACTTCAATGTCAGCCTGATGTTAAGCCCTACTAAACTTCCCCAGAAAACTGTCCAAAATAGTAAACTTGGTATTAATATTGATGCTATGATATATTTTTGAGCAGAAAAATTAAAATCATTAATAATAAATTGAATTAGTACTAAACTGCATTTTATTAGTCAATGTCATGTAGGCACTCATCATTTACTTGGCATAGAAATATTACATTCTTTTTATCAATATATTTTCAAACATTTAATGGAGGAGATATGAAATCTTCATAGTTTTGATTTATTTGAGAGAGGCCAGTGACCCAGAGAAAGCCCAAGAGACAGAAAGCTTCAATCTTTATTTTATATTCACTAAGAAAATGAAAGTCATTGTCTGCCACTAAACTTAGGAAAACAGTTGACTATGCCATTGAAACAGAGCCAATTATTTTTATTTGACATCCAGCAGCAAGCCAAAAAAGATGTTAGAATCATTGCTGACCATGATGTATGAAAATTATGAATGAGTCAACTGACTTTGCTATTTTATAAATATGTTAGCAGCAAAAGATCTTCTCAAATGACATTTTTGTCCCTTCTATTGAAGAGCAAATTTTTGTATTCCAGTCTAGAATGAAGGACAATAACCAACAAACCATAAGACTTTGACAGTCAAATAAAATTTTATTTCGAAAATTACAAGGTGAAGAAAGAAGCTCATGAAAACTATATCCTTTTTATAACCTGCCTGCAGCTTTTGAAAATGTTTTGGTAATCCCTTGAGATTGATTCCCACTCCTCAAGGATGAACTTGTCTCTTTCTTCCTTATTAGAATTAAATCTACGAAGTAAATGTTGAACTGTGAGTTGCCCCCCTGAACTGTTTGGAGAATGTCTCTGAAAATGTTACTCTAAGTAAACTTCTGACTCCTATAACATTTAGTGGTAGCTAAACTCAAATACTTTAGATTTAGAAAGTTGCAGACATTTTTCTGATTGCAGATTTGTAGCCAAATCGGTATTAAAAAAAAGGAGGATACCAGTTATACTAACAGTTCAGGGGGCAAAAGAGAGGGATGCTGGGAACAGGGTTGGAGGGAGGGTAACACTGGTGATGGGAATATCCCTAATTCAATGTCACAATGTACTTTAAATTTACTGTGAAAGACTTGTAATTTACATTGATCATAATAAAAATTATTAAAAAGTAATTGAATTGTTACAATAATAAGATCTGCATAAAAGGTAATGCATATAAATATTATCCAGAAATATCGATGGATTAAAATGTAAGCATTGTTTTCTAGAAGAGAGCTATTTCTAATTGTCTCATTCTTATATCTGTAGGGTAAAATGAATTGCATTTCTTAACTCTCAAAGCTTATTTCTCTGAATAAGCCATAGTATATTTTACTACTTGTGATAAAATTAAAATTTCTACTCGCCGAAAGTTTGACAAAGTATTTTTAAATTTATGGAATTTACTTTTGAATCACCATACGAACATTTGTCATGGACACCCAGAAAGCAGCTATTCCCTTTGCGAAATAGATGAGGGGGTAACTTAATTCTCGATGAGGTAAACTTGTCCAAGTCTATGTTGTTGAGCCAATGAGAAACCACCAGAAAAAATAAATGAAAAGCTTCCATGAGTGTCCATGGTCCTCTATTCTTTTGATGCCTGTCAGATATAAGTACGAATATTTTAACTGTGTTTTGGCTTTGGGATCACAATCATTAGTAGTACTCAAGACTTTCTTAGTTCTACACTCCAAGATCATGCCTGGCAGGCTCAGGGATCAAATGGAATTTGAGGGATTGAACCCATGGTAACCACATACGAGGCAAGCTCCCTATCTACTGTGATATTGCTCCTGCGCAATTATTACTATTTTCAGAGGGGATTACAATGATTTCCTGCATGTGACTTTCACTCATTATAATTGCTTATAAAATGCCTTCTGCAACTTATAATAGTTGGCTTTCTTTCCATTTTTTTTCTTTTCAACTTTCTCTACACAAGAATTTCTCTTTTTTGCACTTCTCATTGTGTATCTATGAAAAAAATTCAATAGTAACATCCTTCATTTTCTAACTTATCCTCCTTTCTTTATCTTTTCACATCTTCAGTGTCTACTCTTTCCGCTATAAATAATCAAAGGAGCATATCGAGGTGAAGAATTTAAGAATGAGAAAACATACATCCCTGTAGCAAATAGTGACATTGTCAGTGGCATTGAGTGAAGGAGATTATTTTTTTTCATGAAAAGAAACTGATTATAAAGATCTACAGATCTCACATAAGCCAGTTTGTAGTGAAGTAGACTAAATTATTACATTCAGTTAATAGGTAGTAGACCACACAGATCTATAAATAGCAAGTGTTAGGTAATCCTTCAAAAAACATAATTGTAATTGAATCATTCTGTGAACTTTGACAAGCATTTACACATGTCAACAAAGCGTAACAAGACACTGAACAACTTCATGAACATAAAATGTTCTTTTCACTTGCTCAAATACACCATTATACTTCCACCCTCAAAAACTCATTGCATTCTGCCACAATAGATTAGATCTGACTTTTGAAGACAAATAAAGTAAGTTCTATTGCCTATCCTCTCAACTCTGTCTGTCATCTGACTCTCAGTATACTCTTTGAAATTCATCTTTGCTGTTGTATTTGTCAGTAGTTTCTTGATATTTTAGTGCTGAAGGATGTTCCACTGTTTGGATATGTTACATTATAAATACTGGCTAGTTGATCTTGCTTTTATTTGCGATAAGTTTCAGATAACTAAAAATAATGATGTACATTATTTCCTGAGTTTTTGAGAACCTATGTTTTCAGTTCTTCTTGGTAAATAATCAGCAATAGAGTTGTATACACATGGTGGTGTGTCTAGGTTGAAATTTTAAGTAGTGGTAGTTTTTGTGAAATGAGTCTGAAATCTTATATCTACAACATGTATATATCCAAATATAAGCCCAGTTTTCTCATATTGTTTTCTTTTTCTAAAATTGAATGCTATAACATGTTGAGATTTTTATTGATTTATGTTTCCTTTTTTTTTTTTTTTTTGGATTTTGGTGACACCGGTGGAGCTCAAGGGTTACTCCTGGCTATGCGCTCAGAAATCGCTTCTGGCTTCGGGGACCATTTGGGATGCCGGGGGATCAAACTGTGGTCCATCCTAGGCTACTGCTGGCAAGGCAGCCTTACCACTTGCGCCACTGTACCCCTCCCTGATGTATTTATTTTTCTTATTAAGGCATCATCATTTGCAAAATTTGTCTAATCGATTCAGGCATTCAAGGCTCCATTCCCACACTCATCACCAGTGTCAACTTCCCTTCATCAAAGCCCAGATTCCCTCCATCCCCAAGCCAGGAATGTTGTTGTTCTAGGCTATTGTAGTTCTCATCTTGTATTTACAATGTTGTTTGCTCTGGTTTAAATATCACATGTATCTGTAGTTTAGATATCACAGGTGTCATGCATATGCTCCCTCTATCCCTACTGACCTTATTGATACTTGCTTCTCTTACTTGCATTGCAGTTTTTCTTACTACTTATTTGCTCCAGGGAGAAGTTAGTAATTTCCCCAAACCTGAGCCCACTGTTTGATGTCTGTCATTTGATTTTGGTGGTTCCCCTATGAAAAAAGTCTTCCTGGTTTGATTCTGGCTATGGCCACACTCTTGTTCTGTAGGTTGATGCTCAGTGTCTCTTGGAGTTTCTATATTTTGTGGCAATTTGAACTAGATGAGAATCTCTGGTCTTCCTTCCCCAACTCCATGGTCATGTTTCAGTATGAGAAGTTACACTTTATTTATATATTTATTTGTTTGTTTGTTTTGGGTTTGGGGTAACATCCGGCAAAGCTCAGGGGTAACTCCTGCCTGACTCAGTAATTGCCCCTGGCAGTCTCAGGGACAATATGGGATGCCGGGACTTGAATAACCGTTGGTCCTGGGTCAGCCATATACAAGGCAAATGCCACACCGCTGTGCTATATCTCCGGCCAGGCTTTATTTATTATGTACTTCGTCAGTTCTTGCACTTCTAGAGAAAATATAAAATGATCTGTTTGTCAGTATTTTGATGCAGATAATCTGTGAGTCAATTTGGATAACTTTTATTTTGGTTTATATCAAATAATTTCACTTTTGAGTGGCACACTTTTTTTTTTTGGGGGGGGGCACACCTCGTGATGCTCAGGGCTTACTCCTGGCTATACGCTCAGAAATTGCCCCTGGCTTGGAGGACCATAAGTGAACCTAGGAGATCGAACTGTAGTCCGACCTAGGCAGGTGCCTTACGTCCTGTGCCACTGCTCTGGCTCTTTAAGTGGAACACTTTTAAATCTCAGATTTATGTGAAAATTAAGTAAGTATAAGAAAACATACTCAATTAAATTTGTTTTGATGTAAATAGTAAAAAATTTAGTAGCTCAAATATAGTGTCTATCTTAGTAGGTTTTTGTTTACAATTACTCATAAAATGTTTTAAAATTGCAAGGCTATGTATTAGTATGCAATTTGAATTTTAGGTCTTAAAATTATATAATTGCAATGTTAAAAATAGTATTTCTCTGGATACTATTTGACTGTTATTTCTAAATATCTTAAAAATCACTGGATAAATTTTATTTAGCAAAGAATATGGTTCTTTAGCCAAATGTTTAATTCAATTCTTTCTCCTAATACTATCTATTAAAATTTATTTTATTATTATTTTTCCAAAGATAATATTTAAGATTTATTAAATATATACTTAATTACACGACACATTTCTGTTATTTTTTTCCTCCTACTCTATTTCTTACCTCATCTTTGATTTGAAATATTATCATTTCCAATTAAACTCATAACATTAATTTTTAGAAAACTAGCGCTGTACAAAATATCTGAAAATTTTATATTTCCCTAAGTTCTCTGCTTAATTTCTTTTTAGTATTGCATGGTTTGAAAGTGTCCCTTTTATTGGTATATTTTTGATAATATTATTCCAAATAGCCTCAGACGTGATTATCTCTGAAAGAGACACTCAGGATTCCCAAGATAGCTAATTGCAGAAAAAGTATTTTAGAGAAAAAGTTTAATATATGTTAATTATATAGAATTAAATCTGGTGCAAAGCATTTTACCAAAATGCAAGAGGAAAGTAAAAGGCACTAGTCCCTAAAAAACAAGAATTGAAATATGTAAAATTTTAATTATTGTAAGACACGTAGTGAAGTTAACTAGCATCCAGAAATGTTTATTCACAAAAATTGAGTCAATAAAAATAATCCTAAACAGATTGCTTTGTTATTTATTTGTGGATAAAAATTTATCTTCAAATTATCCCTTTCAATATAATAAAACTCCTTTGCACCTTAAAAGGCTTGAGGCAATAGGATTGCATAGAAATTGTGTCTAGAATAAATCACATCTTGGAATACCCATCATTTTTGTTGATGTCCAGACTTGTACTAACATTAGAAGATCTTGGGCCCGGGAGATAGCATGGAGGTAAGGCGTTTGCCTTTCATGCAAAAGATCATTGGTTCGAATCCCGGTGCCCCATATGGTCCCCCGTGCCTGCCAGGAGCAATTTCTGAGCATGGAGCCAGGATTAACCCCTGAGCACTGCCGGGTGTGACCCCCCCCCAAAAAAAAAGATCTTATATAGGCAAATTAATATTAAAAATCAAGATTTTATAAGGGTTGATGTTAATAGATGCAAAGCATTAATTCACCAGATAATTTAACATCATGAAAAAGATATTGATAGATTTGGAGTGATAGCACAGCAGTAGGGTGTTTTCTTGCAAGCTGCTGACCTGGGTCCTTTTGGTCCCCTGAGCCTGCTAGGAGCGATTTCTGAGCCAAGAGCAAAGATTAAGCTCTGAATGTCACCAGTTGTGACCCCAAAACAAAAACAAACAAAACAAAAAGTTATTGACATGGGGAAAAATAGAAAAGATAGGGGCTAGGGGCCAAGTAGTCTCAGGTCAATGGGTGAAGATTAAAAAAGGCAGAACTAAATATCCAAGTCAAAGTCAAGAGTAGAATCAAGAGACCCAAACTATAACAATCTGAGCTTAAAATGGACCTGATAAATTGGCAGGCCAGATGGCAAAGGAAGGTGTTATAGGATGTACTTTGGGAACATTGGTAGAAGAAGTTATACATTGGTGATTGGAGTGGCCCTGATTCTTGGTGTGTCTGAAATATAAGTATGAGAACTTTGTAAATCTCAATGATTTTAATAAAACAAAATTTAAAAAAAGTTATTGATATTTGAGTTTCAGTCAAACAATGTTCTACACCCATCCCTTTATCAGAATTTGTTTCCTGCCATCAATTCCCCCAGAGTATAACTAGGCTTTTTGCTTTTGCAGTAGCAATAGCAGCAAACAAAGTTGTGAGAAATGGAAAAGTTAAAACTATTTAAATATGTCTTTTTTTCTTTAAAATTTGCTGAAGTTTAGGCTGGTGCCTATTTGTCAAATTAGTTAGCACTTTAGACAGTTAAAAAATATTGTAGAAATGAAAAAGCTATCCATAAAAGACTATTGTCCCTAAGTTGATAAAAAGAAGTAATGAACAAATTTAGTAAATAAGCAAGGAAAGTAAGTAGTTTCTTAACATGTAGCACAATTAAAGGAACGAGACTTTTTTTTAGTGATGCTGAGAATAGTATGTTCTGCTTCAGACTTTCAGCAAGTATAAATGCTGTCAATAATCTGTGTAAGATGTGGAGTAATTTTTGAAAGAACGTGTGGGTCCTTGGGTCCCTGGCTTCTCCGAAACAGAGGGGGTTGATTCTAAATAGGAGAAAAAACAGTCAAGACCACTCAGAAGACAAATGTCATATGATTGTTCTTTGCTGTATCTGATAAATTTTCACTCATAAAAGCAAAATGTGATGGTGATTGACAGAGGTTGTGGGTTCTGGGCATAAGTTATATTATGTGAATTCAATGACGCACTGTATAAGTTTTCAGGAGCTCTGGTATAGGACACTTGAAATTAAGGTTTTGGAAAATAGATCTTATTTCAAAACATTTTACCCCAATTTCTTTAATAAATAAAAAGAAAAAATGAACAATACTATTCTAGATATATGACAAAAACTACTATAATTCTTTTTTTAATATATTTTATTTAAACACCTTGATTACATACATGATTGTATCTGAGTTTCAGTCATGTAAACACCACCCATCACCAGTGCAACGTTCCATCACCATTGTCCCAAATCTCCCTCCTCCCCACCCAACGCTCGCCTGTACTCTAGACAGGCTCTCCATTTCCCTCATACACTCATTATTAGGACAGTTCAAAATGTAGTTATTTCTCTAACTGAACTCATCACTGTTTGTGGTGAGCTTCCTGAGCTTTTTTCTTTTGTGTCTGAAAATTATAATTGCAAGAATGTCTTTCGTTTTTCTTAAAACCCATAGATGAGTGAGACCATTCTGAGTTTTTCTCTCTCTTTCTGACTTATTTCACTCAGCATGAGAGATTCCATGTACATCCATGTGTAGGAAAATTTCATGACTTCATTTCTCCTGACAGCTGCATAATATTCCATTGTGTATATGTACCACAGTTTCTTTAGCCATTTGTCTGTTGAAGGGCATCTTGGTTGCTTTCAAAGTCTTGCTATGGTGAATAGTGCTGCAATGAATATAGGTGTAAGGAAGGGGTTTTTGTATTGTATTTTTGTGTTCCTAGGATATATTCCTAGGAGTGGTATAGCTGGATCTTATGGGAGCTCAATTTCCAGTTTCTGGGGGAATCTCCATATCGCTTTCATAAAGGTTGAACTACACAGCATTCCCACCAGCAGTGGATGAGTGTTCCTTTCTCTCCACATTCCCGCCAACACTGTTTGTTTTCATTCTTTGTGATGTGTGACATTTTCTGTGGTGTGAAGTCAATAGGTGAGATTAAAGAAAAATAGTTGGGGCCAGGCGGTGGCGCTGGAGGTAAGGTGCCTGCCTTGCCTGTGCCAGCCTAGGACGGACCGCGGTTCGATCCCCTGGTTTCCCATATGGTCCTCGAAGCCAGGAGCTACTTCTGAGCGCATAGCCAGGAGTAAACCCTGAGTGTCACTGGGTGTGGCCCAAAACATACAAAAAAAAATAGTTATCTATGCTGGCTTATTATTCAAGTGAGAAAAAGATCCAGCCTCAATATAATTATAGCTCTAAAGATGGAAGTACAAAATGAGATTGTAAGTCTCTCAATTCTGCTTCTTTTATGATTGGTAGGTATGACCAAGAATACATGAAAGCATCTTTTAGTTTAATTTTAGGCACTTTAGTTTGTGATACTGTTATTAAGAGAGTTTTATGCATAACGCATTCCAGCACCTTTTCTGCCATGAGTGAGACCATGATTTCAGTGTTCACCTTTCTTCCCAACCTTTCCCTCTCCTATGATATGCTTCCTATTAAATTCCAAAATTTTTGCTACCACTGGGCATTTGTTATACCTCTGCTTTGTTACTTAATATCCTACATTTGAATGGTTATTCTGGACCAGTCCCTTTTTTTTTTATGTCTTTGCTTTTTATTGTTATAGAAGGTAGTAGGTCAGCACATTTCAAGGGCAATAGCAAATTCACAGTGAAAGCAGTAAGAAGTGAAGCACTGGGTATGCAATTGATGGAATAAGGTAAGAAATAACACAAAATTGATTCAGGAGCATATACAAGACAAATATTCTAAACATTATATAAGAGGATACAGTAATTTCAAATGCAAAATAATATTTAAAGTAATGCTTCTGATTCATGGTTTAATTGCTGAATTATATCAAATATAAGTACAAACTATTAGTTTTTATTTTTTTTATTAATATAATTTTTATTTTTAAACATGTTGGGTTACATATCATTGGCAATCATATTTTAGGTACACATTAACATAAAATCAGGGGAACTCCCATCACCAAAAAGTCCTCAGTCCACCTCAGTTCCAATCCTAGTTCCCATATCCTCTCCCCTACCGC
>PVKC010009333.1:0-15448 GCA_004027635.1 Crocidura indochinensis
AAGAAAGAAAGAAAGAAAAGAAAGGAAAAAAAGATTTGAAATTTAAAGACTGATTTCAAATACGCTAGTAATTCTTTTCATCCTTTTTTCTTTTAATTTTCTGATTTTTCTAGTTGGTCAAAGGTAAAGAAGATAAGTATAAGTATATAAAGTTCAGGGAAAAAAAAACAAAATAATCAACACTACATAAAACTGCAGAAGTTAGGGGCCCGGGAGATAGCATGGAGGTAAGGCGTTTGCCTTTCATGCAAAAGGTCATCAGTTCGAATCCCGGTGCCCCATACGGTCCCCCGTGCCTGCCAGGAGCAATTTCTGAGCATGGAGCCAGGAGTATCCCCTGAGCACTGCTGGGTGTGACCCCCCCCCCAAAAAAAAACTGCAGAAGTTAGAGAAGTTAAGTCACTCTGAAAAGCATTTTATGGAAAGTCGTTGAGGAAACTGTTGCATTCTATACAAAATGAGATTAAATATCAGAATTTAATTTCATGAGATTGTCTTATACATATCCTAGCAAGAATATTTTTGGGGCTACCAACATAGAGCTTGACAGTTACAGGTACAAATTTCACCACTAAGATCTACTTTTATAAGAGTAAGTAGTGTTTTATACCTATATTTTCAGTATTTATGCCTGCTAACTCATTGTTCTAAATTACCTTCTCTTTGAAATTCCATTTTCTTTCTGTATAAGTTAAATCTCTGTCCTTTATCCAAGCTTCCTTTTACTAATCAGAAAATCTTTGGATCTCAAGACTATAGAGAGGATACTATTAAGTCTGATGTGGAAATATGAGGCTCAAAGAAATATAGTGTAAAAAATAGTTAATTTCTATAACCCTCCTCCATTCTTTACAGCTGGACTCATGGATGAACTCTCCAGGTAGTACTTCTCATCTCTTAAATTATACTCAATTTGGGGCCTGGAAGATGACTCAAGAATCAGACATAAGGGCCCAAGAGATAGCACAATGGTAGAGTGTTTGCCTTGCAAGCGACTGACCCTGGACCGTTTGTGGTTCGAATCCTGGCACCCCATATGGTTCCCCGTGAATGCTAGGAGTGATTTCTGAGCACAGAGCCAGGAGTAACCCCTGAGCACTGTCGTATGTGGCCCAAAATAAACAAACAGAATCAGACACATCCCTATGTTTGATCCCCAGCATACCATAATCCCCAGACACCACCAGGGTGACTCTGGTATCCCTAGCGCCAATGGTTAGGGCAGCATTGCATAGCAGGGTGTAAGTTTGAATTGTCCTAGCTGGTTGGTTGAATATCACTAGGAGTGACCCCCAGCTCTATTTGGGAGTCCCTGCCTCCAAATGAAAAAAAAATTGTATAACAGATGAGGAAATTCTATTAAAATGAGGATTTTAGCAAGCAGATTTGGAATGGAATAATCCTGAGTCTAACTTCACATCACACCAGTGCTGTGAAGCTTAGTCTCCACTTTGAATCGAAAATTTCTATTATTCTGTCAGCAGGAATATCCTCACAACTGGGGCACTGTTGCTCGGATACAGGAAGAATCATATGGTAGGAAGCATGCCACAGCACTGGAGTACCAGTGCAAGTTTATTTCTCCAAATCAAGAGGGAATATTTAAAAGGTACCCCTTTTGTCCTTGGCTTTTGCCCAGTTGGATCTCTTCCAGTTTGAAGGTCAGAGGAAAGATGGCTGAGAGAAGTTAAGATACAGGGCTAGCTGCTTAAAAGGTTATGATAGAAGCCACACATGTAGTGGCTAGGATGAATAAAGCTGTTAGTTCCTGAAGCCTGCATGTGAGTGAGATTTCTGCCCACCTCTCTCATGAATATCCAGACCTGAGGGTTAATTGGGGTTGTGGAGCCACATGGTCCAGAGCCTAAAGACAGAGGCCTCCATCCACCATCCAAGCCAATTATAAGGCCTAAATTTTTACAACATACCCCCAAATAAATCACAAGTGGTAGGAACTGCAGATTCCCAAGGGGACGGTTCTATAATGTTTTTACTTTTAAAGCTTACTGGGGCTGACCCAGCTGGTGACAAGTGCTTCTATAAAGTAAACTGGTGAAAAATTAAAAAAAAAAAAGAGTTTAAGCAGGAAAAGTCTTGGACTACACCCTGGGCTATTGTTGTGAAGGAAACAGGACTAGGAAATCTTGGCTATTTGGTCCTACAATCCCCAAGTCTTTACTTATTACCTACAAATAACACAGCGCACTGGACAGCACAAGGCACTGGCTCCCTGCCCAACTTTCTTCTTAAGAACAATTCTGGTCCCCATTCATCAGCTTTTTTCTGAGTTCCAATGGTACTTGCACTCTGTTCTCTTCAGTAATCCACACTTGTGTTGTTTCCTGTTTCAGGAAAGTTAATCTTGACTTTCCAGATGGTGACTTTGGGAAGGAAAAATTCTTAGTCAACAAGCATCTTTCTATTCACCATGCAACACATATCAACTGAGCTGAAGAGGCACTCAAAGAATTTCTGGAAATTGGCAGAGAGGTCATCTGAGATAGCTGGAACAACATTCAGCAAGAGAAATGGAACCTCTCTCAAGCAAAATTAGCATTGTAAGACTTCACTATACCCAGTAGAGGGTATCTGTGATTGAGGTGTAACCATGGCTTTTATTTAGAAAAGAAAGTTATAAGCGGGGGCTGGGCGGTGGCGCTGGAGATAAGTTGCCTGTGCTAACCTAGGACGGACCGTGGTTCGATCCCCCGGTTCCCCATATGGTCCCCTGTGCCTGCCAGGAGCGACTTCTGAGCGAATAGCCAGGAGTAACCCCTGAGCGTCACTGGGTGTGGCCCAAAAACCACACACAAAAAAAAAAAAGAAAGTTATAAGCCATTTTTTGTTGGGGTTAGTTTTATTTTCTTGTTAAATTCTGTCTTCAATATTTGCCCCTTATCTAATGGGTATTGGATGAATAGTTTCTCCCATTCTGTGGGTGATCTTTGTATTCTACTCATTATTTTCTTTGAGGTGCAGGAGCTTCTCAGCTTAATATAGTACCATTTGTTTATCTCTGCTTCCACTTGTTTGAACAGTGATGTTTCCTTCTTAAAGATGTCTTTAGTCTCAATGTCATGGAATGTTTTACCTACTATATATTTTCTGGTTTCTAGGTCTGATATCAAGGTCTTTAGTCCATTTGGATTTGACCTTTGTACATGGTGTTAGATGGAGGTCCAAATTCACTTTTTTGCATGTGGTGACCAGTTGTTAAAAAGGCTTTCCTTGCTTCCTTTTACATTTCTTGCCCCTTTATCAAAGATTAATTGATTGTATGTCCAAGGAACACTCTTTGAATACCCTGGGGAGAAGAAAATAACAGACATTTCCTCTAAGAAGAAATACAAATGGCCAAGACACACGTGATTAAATGCTCTACATTACTAATCATCAGGAAGATGCAAGGAAAAGCAAATCAAAACAATGAGCTAACATTTCACGATGCAGAGACTGGCACACATCACCCACGCGAGCGAGCGCACGCGCACAATACACACACACACACACACACACACAAAACAAGAACAAATCAGTGTTGGTATGGATGTGGGGAGAAAGGAACTCTCATTCATTACTGGTGGGAATGTCATCTAGTCCAGCCTTTATGTAAAACAATATGGATATTTTTCAGAAAACTGGACATTGAACTCCCATATGATCCAATTCTACTCATAGGGGTATACCCTAGGAACACAAAAACACAATACAAAAATGCCTATACTCACACACCTATACTCATTGCAACACTATTTACAATAGTCAGAATCTAGAAACAACCCAGATGCCCAACAACAGATGAGTGGCTAAAGAAATGTGGTGCATATACACAATGGAATACTATGCTGCCACTAGGAAAAATGAAATCATGAAATTTTCCTATACATAGATGGACATGGAAACCATTATATTGAGTGAAATAAGTCAGAGGGAAAGAGTTAGATACAGAATAGTCTCACTCATCTGAGGGAATTAAGAAAAAAAATAAATTTACTTGGCAGGGGAGATACCATTATCCCAAGGTCAGGTTTATCCATTGCACTCCGGATTGCTGACCCCTGCGATTTCCCCAAATGTGGGAAACTAGACTGCACAATTTGTGGTAGTGGGGGACTGGGGACTGTGTTCCCACTCTCCCCTGAAAAAAAAATAAATAAAAGACACTATTGTAATGATACCTATGGACAATAGCAACGAGAGCTGGAAGGACCAGCCCACAATATGAAACTTACCACAAAGAGGGATGAGTTCAGTTAAAGAAATTACTACACTAACAACTATCATGACAAGGGTAGTGAGTGAGATAAATAGATTGTCTCAAATACAGGTAGGTAGTGAGGAAGAAGGAAGATGAGGACTATTGGTGGTGGGAAGATTGCACAGGTGAAGAGGAGGTGTTCTTTTTTATAATTAAAACCCAATTACAAAGATGTTTGCAATTATGGTGCTTAAATAAAAATATTATTTAAAAAGGAAGTTATAAGCTTTTCCCCTGAATAAATGAGAAATTGAATTTTTTAAAAAAATTCTTTACCTTTGAGCAGCTATTTCACTTCTCAGTGGTGCATGTCACTTCCCAGTGCTACTATCCATTCATCCAACATCAGAACTAAAGATTAACCTAGCTCCTCTCTTCCTAGCCAATGAATATCTATCTCAGTTGTGGTTGTGTCCTGACCAATAAAGCATTGGGTATACATTTGTAGGATTAATAAAGCTCCAGTGTCATAAGAAAATCCCTGCCCATTCTGAGGTATCACTGAGAAATGACTGCCCTATCATAATCTTATTGTAGGTTTCTGGAACATGGTACTTCAGAAAAGAGGATAAAACTTTTTCCATGAAATGCAAAAGCTGTAATAAAGAGAAATCTGTTTAAATTAGGCAAAATTCAGGGGACCTGATGGGAAAATAAAGTCCTTCCCAGAGCCCTCCCTGCACACAGCAGAGTGTCACAGGAGGCAGAATATACAGGTACTTTGTTTTTCCTCTTTCCATAGTAACAGAGTTGCTCTCTCTTTCTGCTCATGTGTTCTGCTCTCTAAGGCAAGGCCAAATACTCTGAAAACTGTCCTTCCAAATACAATCATCATAAGCATTGAAAGGAAACCCAGTTTACCCCATACACCTCTCTTCTCACAGGGTATCTAAGTAACTACTTCATCTGAAATTTCTTCTCAAGAAAATGAGAACAATATTACCTGAGACAATTTATGCGAAGACTAAGTAAGGGGATCGATGGAGAGTAGCACTAATAACTTCCAGGTAGGCAGCTTCTATATAGACTCATTTCTAGACAGGCAGTGTCGCACCCACTTTCTGGGCTGTTCTTGCATTATAGTAGAAGGCTTTGCTCTTGTCCTCTCTTCTGTTTGGGGTCAATCAGTTACTTCATAGTCACACCTATATGGAATATGTAGGATGCTCTAGACATCAATTTTATTATCCTGTTACGTTAATGGTGCGTGAAATAATATGTGAAGAGCACATTAAACCTTGTGAAAAGGTTTCATTCCTTAAAAATGAGTCAATAATAAGAGATGGCAAAGTAAGTCATCGGTGGGGAGATAGGCTGATTTTCATCTTCAGATGCCCTTCTAGATAAAATGTCTACCATTTTGACATTTTACATTTCAGACAACTTGGGAGACTAGTTGATTTTCTTGGTCTTATCAACAAGTCTTTGACTAAAATGTGATGAATAGGGCATTTAAATACAGGACTTGAAACTAGTAAAAAAAAAAAAAAAAAAAGGGCTACAGTGATAGTATGAGGTATAAGGCACTTGCTTCTATGTGGCTGACTCTAGTTCAGTCTCTGGTACTACAGATGATCTTCCAGGCATTATCAGGAATGATTCCTGAGCACAGAACCAGAAGTAAGCCTTGAGTATTGCTGAGTGTGGTCCAAAATCCAAAGTCAAAACAAAACCCGTAGTAATATATAGTGGGAATGAATCTTGAATTAAATTGTTCTCTTTATTTTTTATTAAATTTCCTTTTTTTCAGTTTGACAGTCCAGATGAAACCTTTCAAAAAGGCTGAAGGATCACCACCCATATCCAAACTCACCTTAGTGTCTCTCAATAGCCTGGGCTCAAGGTGGATTCTAACTGTGGATGCATAAATCTATGATGGTCATTCACTGCTTTCTCCTAAATTATAGATTTTTGGCAATGCTTTCAAATCTGGTTCCTAAGACACCACATTCTCTTGTATTTAATTCAAATCACTGGGTCTTCACTTCTCAAGAGTCTCTACTGATTTCTTTCTTGAAATATTTATTTATTCACCATGATTTATAAAACTATTGAGAAAAGAGTTTCAGACATTTCAACTCCAAACCTCCCTCCCAAGAGTCTGTGTTGATTTTTTCCCTCATCACCCTGACATTTTACCATCAGAGACTCCAGGACTTGAACTTAGACTCCTTTTTTTTTCTATCTACAATCATTTCCCTGGTGAATGCATCTAATTTCACAGTTATCAATGATATGTGTAAGGTGAATGATTTCAGGATTTAGCTCCCGCTCCTGAATTCCCAGATTCATACATCAAACTGTCTATCCTGATCCCTGGATATCAGATAGATATCAGAAATACAACTTACTCTCAATCTGACTCCTGATCTCTCCAATAGACTTGTTCTATAGTCTCCTCAAATATATGAATAGCATTCTTCAAATAATGTTGAAGTTCAGAGCCATTACTTGAATTATGTTGAATGATTCAAATATGGTTGAATAATAATGTTGAAACAGGCCCCAAAGAAATTAAGAGCTGAATTTAAAATTTAAAAGCAGTCAGCTGTTTTGACCATGGAGTATTATCCATAACTGTCCTCCCTCAAAGAAAAAGTTAATAGAAAGACAATTTGGACTATTATTCATAAAACCTGTGACTCTGGTGTACAGATAAAATGAAGTATGCCTTGAAAAAATTCGGTAATTATTTTGGACCTCACTGGAATACAACCCAGCCTTCCTAAAAATGTGCTACTCCGTTCTCTATCTATATAAAGCCTGCTTTTACGACCAAAACCTCTTATGACAAGATGGTTACTTTGAGGATATGAGTTTGTCTTCATCTTGCTGGTTTGTTCTAATAAAGATTTCTCTACCCATCACCATGCCTCTAAATCGATTAACTGCTAAGTAGCAGTGGAACCAGCCTTTCATGGTTAGTGTCAATCGAATTTAACAAAATTCTTGCAGTTGTTCAGACCAAGACCAAGAACTGAGACCAAAAGCCAGAAGATAGATATACCTTGGGCTCAAGTCCCCCAGACCTCAAATTTCTTACCCTTGCTCTTATTCCACCTTTCTTCGCTCCTTTGATTTGTTGTTTTCACAAATTCCCACAAATTTCACACAAATTTCCAGATTTTTGACTTTGTTCCACACATGAACTTTCTACTCTTTAACCTGTGCTAGGAGTACTTCTCTCTCAGTGTTTTGACTCTTATCTCCCTGGAAGGTATTTCCCCCAGACAGCCATACTGTTGTCTTCTTCACTGCCTCCTTCTCTGACAATTCTGCATGAAATTACTGCCAACATCCCAACCTTTCCCATCCAGCTGTGTTTTCTCCATGGTCCATCACCATTTGACATGTTAGATATTTTCTTACATGTTCTGTTTGTTTTCTGTCTCTTGACAGTAGGGATAACTCCCAAAAGGGCACAGTTGGGTCTGTTTTGTTTACTTCTATATCTACACTCCCCAAAACTAATTAATCTATTATATGAATACATGAATTATTATTGCTTTGGAAGCACACTTTAAAGAACTCCCTGTTCTTGGGGCAAGAGATATAGGTATGGTTGTAAGATATTTGCCCTACACATGGTTAATATGAGTTCAATCCACAAAACACCAACTGACCCAAATACCAAATTTTTAAAAAGTGTTTACTCTTCTACCACCTATGCTATATCTGAGAAAGTTGAAACCAATGACAATTTTCTGGATATCACAAAATCTGTTAACAGTAAAGGTCAAAGTTCTTCATCAAATGGAACAACTTTTATCTTCTATACATATGTATTACAATGTTTAGGGACCAAAATCAGTGTCTCCAATGTCTCTCTAATTATAGTACCCCAGCACAGGTCAAAATAATTATAACTAATTAAAAAAAAGTGACTGTAATCATTAAAACAATGGGAAATACAAATAGTTAACAATACAAAAAAAAAGAACTTTTACCTCTCAGGTTTTGAGGATACATGACTTGATTAATGACTTAATAACAGTGTCTAATAGAGATGGTAGCTATTTAACACCTACCAAATTTGAGGTCCTTTTCTGAACATTGTCTGTTTAATCAGTTACAGTTGCCTTTAAAGAATGTACTGTTGAAGATTGGCAGGTGTCAGAGCCAGAGTACACATCAAATGAGATGGAACAATGGAAAAATTGACAGAGCAAAACTAGGACACAGTACTAAACTTATGGATGGGCATTTTGGGGTAAAAATCCTTAGTGGACAATAATGATTTGAGGTTTTATTTCAAAGAAATGGTTCCTGATACTGATTAACTGTTGGTCTCTTTAATAAATTGTGATGCAAAAGTTGTCAAATATCCCTACATAAGCCTCAGAATCATCACAAAATGGTGTCAGGAATGTGGCCATCTTCCCATACTGGAGGTTTAGTGGACTTTATAGAAAGGAAGAAAGACAATATGTTCTATTTCTGCTACTGACCTATCTAAAGAGCCATATCTATGTTATTTTTTGTTTGTTTGTTTGCTTGTTACTCCTGGCTCTACTCTCAGAAATTGTTCCTGGCAAAGCCTATGGGTTGCTGAGATTCGAACCACTGTCTTTCTGCATGCAAGGCAAACTCCCTTCCTCCATGTTATCTCTCTGGCTCCATATCTATGGTATTTTCAAATAATTGGTATTTGGTATTCTTGTGGATGCTGAGAAATTGTCTAATGAGGCTTGAAGTAAGGTTATAAATTTGCATTGAAGAATATGTCCCCTAGTACATGTTTTAAGGAACAGATAAATTCAAGTGAGCCTTTCTTTCCACTGTTAATGCAGTTAACTCCTCTGAATAACTCTTGTTGACATCTGAAAAAACAAACATGAATTATATATTTTCTTCCAAAACATACTTAATTTTTATTAATACATTTATATGTGCTAAGGCCTTAATGCCACCCACACCAAAGTTATTGTGGTATCCTTCATCAAAAGTTGCATCTACCCATTCACCACCCCCTCCTTTGTTTCCAGGAACTACCATAGTTTCCAAAATCTAGAAATTAGATTCACAGTTTCTTGCCAGTTGATTTTCCTTAATGATTCACATATGAGTGAGACCATTCCCGGTAATTGTCTTTTACTTCCTGACCTATTTTAGTTAGCATAATCACCTCCAGTTTCATCTATTTTGTTCCAAAGATCGTGATTTTAAAAAGTAGATTTGTTTGTGTGACCTGCCTTTAAGTTTATTCCTTTATATTTTGGACTAGTATTATATATTTTGGTATCAACAGTTAGTAGAAAATTTATTATTAATTTTTTAAAAAGTACCTTAAGAAGAAAGCTCGGGCCAATGAGGTAGTGGAAGAGTTGATAGAAACCATGTGATAAGAACACACTAGGAAGAAGTCACTTCTGCTGGGACTCCTAATGCAGGGATCCCTAGTGTGTGGCCCTGTCCACCACCTTGGCCCCTGGTAGTCAGGATGGGAGTCATACTAATGAAATTGCCATCACCTCAGTACATAATGCTGAATTAACCAGAAGATACCAATTTCAATCCAGAATCCCAACCTTACATCCTTACATCTGGTCCCTGGCACATTTTTGTTTTGTTTTATTTTAGGGCTACTCCCAGCAGTGCTCAAATTTAGTACTGTCTCTTTGCTCAGGGATCACTCTTAGAAGGCTTGGGGGACCATCTGGAGTGCCAGAGATGGAACCCGAGTCAAGCGCAATGCAAAGCAAGCACCCTACCTCCTATCACTCTAGCTCAAGAGAAGAATTAAATTGTATAATTAGAAGCAAGATAGATCTAAGCAATGAGAGACAGGAAACTGTGCCCTGGGGGCCAAATCTGGCCTCCCATCTGTTTTTGTAAATAAACGTTTATTGAGCCACAGGCCTGCCTGTGTGTTTATAAACCTGCTGTAGCTGCTTTTACACAGTATCAACAGAGTTGACTGGTGACAACAGACTGCAGCACCCAGGATGCCTAAAGCATTTAATCCTTGATCTTTTATAGAAAAGCATTGCAACCTTTGGCCTAGCGCAATGCAGTCCGCAGAAAAACAACAGTGGAGAGGAAGGGGAATTCTGAAGCTGCAACTAGGCTATTAGAATGATCTTCAGGTCTTGGGGGCCAGTATGAAAGGTCATATAAAGTTCATCAAGATTAGAGCTTTTCCTTCAAGCAAGCTGAGCAAATTTATTATTATTTTTAATAACTTTGTTTTAATATATATGTATTTATAAGAATACATATATTAGATATAGAGTAATTGTTGATATATTGTTAATTATAATATATGATATTATATATTATGTTGTATATGTCATATAAAATATAATATTTATAGATATTATATATATGTGTGTTTATTTCTTAGGCCATACTCAGTGGATTACATGCAAGACAAGCACGCTCCCTGCTCCAGTTCCAAGGCTGAGCAAACTCTTCTAAAATACCCTCTTGGGGAACAAGACTCCCCTAAGTCAGCAAAACATCATATTTCCCCTGGCTTTACAATAATAGAAAGATAATATCCTTCTATCAAGGTCAAAACAAGTCTTGTCTAGTCATGAAATGTTTTGCGACCATGAAGTGAAAGTGAAATAAAACAAGTCACCTTATCAGAAAGCAACCTGACCTTGTGTTCTCAGCACCTGCTTGCAGTCCTGTGCTTCCAAGGCTCAAGGCTCATCGTTCTTAGCACTGGCCATGCCAGTTGGGTTGCTCCCAGAGTTTTCCAAAGGGGAGTTTCCCTTTGGTTATGAAAGGAATACCGGAAAGAGCATTTCATAACACCTTTTCATGCCACTCACAGTTCTCACCACTCAGTTGCACTCTGTCCTTGTTTTCTTGAGGTTCAAATCTGGCTGCCCTTGCCTAATAGTTAAGGGAAGTAGAAGTATGACCAGAAGTAACTGGTCATTGGTTTCTTTTTTTTTGGTTTTTGGTTTTTGGGCCACAGGTCATTGGTTTCTTGATTTGTTTTCTCATGCCCTCTTTGAACCTAGGAGAAAAACTAGCAGCCCAACTAGCCTCTCTTTCTTGTTTCCAAGTCCTAAATACATATCCAGGAAATGTTACTCTTCCTAGGGCCTGTGAGCACAAATTGCTTTCCTGTCATGAAGTTGGCCATCGGTGTAAATTCCTGAAAGTTTCATCTGGCAGTTTACAGCTAAGATAATTCCTTGGTACTCTGGGTCCACATTAATCAAAATTGTTCCCATTACCTCCCCTCTAGACCCCTATCTCCCTTTCTAGCCTCCTTACTTCCTTCCCAGGAATTCAGGGTCTTTATATATGTGTATATATACACATAGGGGCTTCATATATATACATATACATATATACATATGTACTTATATATTTATATTTTATAAGTTCTAGGCTTTTTTATTTTTAACATTCCTACCACCAGTGCCCCAAATCTTCCTTCTCCCCACCCCACCCTCACCTGTACTCTAGATAGGCTTTCCACATCTCTCATACAATCATATTGTTGTGATAGTTCACAGTGTAGTTATTTCTCAAACTGCACTCATCACTCTTTGTGATGAGCTTCCTATCGTGAGCTGGAACTTCCAGCCCTCTCTCTTTGTCTCTGAGGATTATTGCAAAAAATGTCTTTTATTTTTCTTAAAACCCATAGATGAGTGTGTCTATCTCTCTCCCTCTAGCTTATTTCACTCAGCATAATAGATTCCATGTGCATCCACGTATAGGAAAATATCATGACTTCATCTCTCCTGGCGGCTGCATAATATTCCATTGTGTATATGTACCACAGTTTCTTTAGCCATTCATCTGTTGAAGGGCATCTTGGTTGTTTCCAGAGTCTGGCTATGGTAAGTAGAGCTACAATGAATATAGGTTTGAGGAAGGTATTTTTGTATTGTATTTTTATGTTCCTAGGATATATCCCTAGGAGTGGTATAGCTGGATCATATGGGAGCTTAATTTCCAGTTTTTGGAGGACTCTCCATATCACTTTCCATAAAGGTTGGACTAGAGGGCATTCTCACCAGCAGTGAATAAGAGTTTCTTTTTCTAGGCTTCTTGACCCCACAACTTTGGGAGCAAAGGCAAAGTGGTGGGTTTGGGTGGGCTTTTCTTGAACAATAACTGAGTCATTAACTTTTGCCGTAGACTGCATTCCTACCCCCAGGTTATCTCATGTCTCCCACTATTATTACTCAAACACCCCTTGTCAAAGAGACCTTCCCTGACTACCCCATTTAAAATGGTGTTTCTTAGAAATTCCTTTTCCTTATGCTATCCTGTTCTCTTGTTGTATAAGAGGCTTCATTCAGTTGTGTCAGAGAGAACAGAGCACAGGATGTCACTCAGGCATGCATTCTATCTCCAAGTCATATCCCCAAATCCAATCGTGTTTTATTTTTTAACATAGTCCTTGTAGCCTCTAAACATGAAATCTATTAATAGATTGAATATATTTTCTATTAATTAATATTCTATTAATATATTGAATATATTGAATAATATATATATTATTCCCACTGCACTGGCAGTTCTGTGAGACCAGGATTGATTTTGTGTTTTCCTAAATCCTGAGGTTTTTTTTCCATAATGCCTGCCACACAGGGAGCTTAGTGAATCTTTGCTTATGGAATGAAGGATCTTGAATATCAACTTTCACTCACCAGAATACAATCCTTCCAACACAGTGGGAACATTTGAAATCTTTCTGTGGTTTTATTTTTAACTGACAAATCCCAGTACCTACTCTAGTGTAGTGCCTGACATTTAGATGACCCCACTGAATATTTGTTGACTTGATCAATGAATCTCTGAGGCCATGGCAATGACCCAATCATGGCACGGTCTCCATGACTACAGTCATTCATTGATTCGATTCCCAGAAGTGAAGTCCCATGGTGGTTAATAAATATCCGTGGTACATTCCTAACTTGGAATAAAATCGACTCAGATTTGAAGTTCTAGTACTGTATAAGGTCACAGCGAGGTAGGAAGCAATAAAATAGGAGTATCTACATAAATCCTAGTGAAGTGGGGAAGAGTTAGTCTGTGTTTACAATCTCATTTGACATAGTACCAAATTTCAAAGCTGTTCTCTAATCTTCCAGCCACTTCTTAAAGCTTGCCAGGATCTTTATGCACTGTTCCCCACCTTTCATTTCAAGAAAAATCAGGTATTAATTATAAAGCAATACTCAGGGCATGCTATACATCTCTAGATACATATTAGCTTCCATATCTTCTATTTCAGGCTTTACAATTTTGTTAAGCTTTAAAAATATCTATATGCAAACCTTCCATTAAACCAAACCTTTGCTCTCCCCCTCCCCTAAATGGCTCTACAGGACTTGTTACCATGGAGATAATCACAAACACCTCATTTAATTGTGTTAACAGCATACAAGTCCTGTTCATCTCACTCTCACCAGAAGGCTATTTCATTTTACCCCTTTTGCTTTAAGGTTTGCTTTGAGCTTAGATAAATTGAGAGCGCAATGTGTAAGAATGCAAGTCAACAGCAAAATTAAATTTCCCTTGATGAATTAGCTAGAATCCTCCTAATTCAATAATCAATCCATTCAAATGTAGGAACATGAATTCACACAGAGAACAGTTTCAATGCTGATCTAATTATCTGAACCTCTGAATTGCCTTATTAGAGTTTCAAAGTGAATTTTATTTCAAATTTTTAAATAAAAGTTATTCCATGAAAAGTCAAAAAGATGATCGGCTCAACAAGCTGAGCATATGCTTTGCATGCAAGAGCCTGACTAGGTTAAATTGCTAGAACCATAGTTACCTGACAAATCTGCCCCAAGCACAGAGATGAAA
The DNA here is from genome assembly GCA_004027635.1 of Crocidura indochinensis. Taxonomy (NCBI): domain Eukaryota; kingdom Metazoa; phylum Chordata; class Mammalia; order Eulipotyphla; family Soricidae; genus Crocidura; species Crocidura indochinensis. The sequence continues at coordinate 14,051 of PVKC010009333.1, forward strand.
TTAGCCCTTAGGCCCTACTGAGTATAGTCCCCACACAGAGATCTTAAAGAATGTTAAGTATCTTCCATAACAGCTCTTAAATGGAACCAAACAATCCCAAATATCTTCCATTTTATTTACTTTTGAGTAGGGTTAGCCAAGTAAACTACACTATTAGGATATAATCTACTAAAATATAACTTGTCATTTCTCTAAAAATTGCATCTAACTGGGTATTTTATATTTATATTTGATTGTTAAATATAAAATACCCAGTTAGATGCAATTATATTTATATTTGATTGTTAAATGTAAAAAGCTCCACTTAGGAGACCAGTTGCCCATTAAATACTCCATAAAGCTTTCAAATTTTTCCTAGTTGCCAGGAAAAAAAAGAGTCTCTATTGGGAGTAAAAGGGAAAATATCAATTAGCCATTGAATCAGTAAAGGAACAAAAAAGGTCCAATTCAGATATTCAGGATTGGTTCCTTGGCTCAATATAGGACCTCTAAAGTTTGGTGTATCAACTGAAGACCCTATATTTAGATTTATGTAGGAGTCAGAACTGTATTTTGGGCTTCATGTTTTTAAGACCTTGTGACCAAATAAGTGGTCCTTTCATAATATGGAACCATTTCCTTGTGCACAATGTCACTCTCTTTTATGTTAGTAAAAAATGATACAGTATTTTCTTAGACTTCTGGATAACAATAGAGTCAAAAGAACAGATTTCTATCTCTTATATCAGAACTTACTTGTAAGTGGACTTGAATAGGTCACTAGCATTTTCCATCCCTCTTTGAGTCTCCTTTTATTGTCTCTATCCAGTGGAAATTATTATATATGATCATCTTAATACTCTGGATTATTATAGTTTAGACACAAAGAGCATTGCTATTGCTCATTGTGGTTTTCTAAAAAGTACTCAGCCTTGTGCAATAGGAAAGGCAAACTGGAGCACGAGTGGGAGTGTTTTACTTGCAAGACAAAATATCGTATGCTCTAAATAGATAGTCAGCTCTTCCTATTGGAGCCCCAAATCAGCCATGACTGGGGTCTTGAGGGGAATCACAGGATTACAGATCAAATCCAGTCCTCTCTGGGAAAGCCTCCTGGAAATCACAGGTAATAATGGCTGCTCTCTCCTCCAGAAATGTCAATTTATAGAAATTGCCAAATTGCACACCAACCAGCATATAAATATAATTAAAGTTACTCAACCAAAACTAGATCACTTTCCAAACCACTGATCGATGGTGCCATTCTGAGGACAGACAATGAAGTGTATGATCCCAACATGGGGAGGCGGAATTATCTTAGACTACAGTACTTAAAAAGAAATGGAACAAGAATTAAGAAATGCTCCTGCTTCCAAGCTTTTTATATGACACTGTTTTAGTTGTTGTTTTTGTTTTTAA
>PVKC010009333.1:15548-27094 GCA_004027635.1 Crocidura indochinensis
GGGGGGGGGGTGGGGGGGGTCACACCCGGCAGTGCTCAGGGGTTACTCCTGGCTCCATGCTCAGAAATTGCTCCTGGCCGGCACTGGGGACCATATGGGGCACCAGGATTCGAACCGATGACCTTTTGCATGAAAGGCAAACGCCTTACCTCCATGCTATCTCCCGGGTCCCATTTTTTCTTTTTTTTAATAATACATTCTGAGTTGTAGAAAATATATATTTCATATATTCATGCATTAACACCTGCTTTGTGAAATTAAAAATCCAAACTTCTACCTACCTAAGAAAATTAGGCCAACCACATTTCTGCATGATTTTTTTTAATTTGTCTTAATTTTCCCTTAAGGGTCTATAGCTTTCAGTAAATGATTTCCTATCTTAGTCCTGAATAGTATATTTTCATGTTCCAAATATATGTATATTTCTTTTTCAGTAACAATTATTTCTAAAATTCTACTTTGGCAATCACTAACAATTTATAAAATATTTTTATAGCTGAAATTTGATTTTTGTTTATAGATAGAGCTTATTTGTATATATCCTATAAAACTGGCATGAATTGTAGCTATAAGAATCATTTGCTTTAAAAATATTTATTTGTGTTTTCCTAGTGGTAAAATCTAAAATTTACCATCTTAACCTTCTCTGAGTACACAGGTCAGTAATGTGAAATATTCTCACGTTAATGTACAGCTAATTTCTCAATATACTTTTTTCTTGCAAATTGGAAAGTCTATCCATTTTATGATTCTGCCATTTCCCCATTTCATAGCAATCATCCTCCTACTTAATATCTCTATGAATTTGACTATTCTATCTACTTCCTATTGGTGGAATAATATAGAATGATTTTTTTGTGGTTAACCTATCTCACTTAGTATATTGTCCTAAGTTTCAACAATGTTGTAGTATAGGTTAGAATATTTCCTCAGGAAGACACGAAAATATTCTGTTTCATGAATGTAATCCCATTTTATTTATCCACTTATCTGATGCTGGAAACTTTGGATCCTAACAACTTTGGGGTAATAAGAATTACAAACATAGAACTACAAACTTTTCCAATTTTTTGGCAATATAGCTAGAAATGAAATTGTTGAACTTGTATATTTTGGCGGGGGAAGGAGTGTGTGGGCCATAATTAATGAAGTTAAGAGATTATTCCTGGTTATGCACTTGAGAATACTATTAACAGTACTGAGGGACCACACAGTATGTCAGGAATTAAACCTGAATCAGTTGCATGCAAGGCAAATTTTTTTACCCACTGGCCCTGAACATGAATTTCTTTTAAATGGTAAAAAATAGATCTCAGATTATTTCTAAATATTCATGACAATATACAAAGACAAAATTTGAGTTTAATATTCACATATTATTCTAGTTGATGATGCATTGACAATGCACACATTATTTTATTTAGGTAGCTTAAGATGTGCTAGCTTAGCATCTTACATTATTTTGTACACTTAAAGATCACCTGACCAGATATTTTCTTTTTTTTTTTTGGTTTTTGGGCCACACCCAGTGATGCTCAGGGGTTACTCCTGGCTATGCGCTCAGAAGTCGCCCCTGGCCTGGGGGACCATATGGGGCACGGGGGATCGAACCACGGTCTGACCAAGGCTAACGCGGTAAGGCAGGCACCTTACCTCCAGCGCCACCGCCCGGCCCCGATATTTTCTTTTTTTAATGAATATTGTATAGCCTAAGCATGACAGTAGTGTGACATTTAGTTATAATTCTAATTGAAAAGAAAAATTAAATTATATTTAACTCTCATGGTGGTATATAAGTATTTCTAAGACATTTCTGAAATACTTTCTAACCACAAATTATCTCTATGAATATATTTACCATAAGATAATAAACAATATATTTTGTTTTTTCAAAAATAAATTTCAGGGTAAATTCCAACCACCTGTTCAAAGTACTTTCCATATATACATTTGGCAGCTTCACCCTTCCATTATTCTTAATTATTTATGGAAACATACAAAGAAGAGGTAATTAATATTTAGACATTTTCATCAATCAGTGTAAGTGGGGAATTGAAAAGTACAGTGTGTTTTTCCAAGGGAGATAAAAAAAGTAAAGCATGAACAACTAAGAGTTAAGAAGGAATTAAAATTACAAGGACATCTAGATAAAAAGTGATAGGAGAAGTTCACATATGGTATTTACAATATTCCAGGTATTATTCAAGGTGCCTTGCATGTATTAACTTAAGATGGTGCAAGTCTTTTTTTTTTAACAAATAAGAAAATGAAGGCCTGAGAAATTTAAGTTAACTTACCTAAGGTCACACAAGTAATAAGGGAACAGGCTCCAATAGACTAATAATCATTATTATAATTATATTCTCAAGGTGCAGTGACACCCCCTAAACTCCTGGTATTCATGTCCTTGTTACAATCTACAGTCAAATTATGCTGTGGCAGGTCTTTGAGACCAATAAAACTTGGTGTAAGTAATGGTCTGTCACATCCAGGAAAAATATGACTTTGGTCTTGATGTCTGTCTCAAGTCATTGAATCTGGGGATGATACATACCAGTCAAAAGAAATCCTATGGATAATATGGCCACATGATGAGGAGGTGAGACTTTCAGCCAATAACCGCCTCAATGAGTTTTGGAAATGGATCTTCTAGTCCTAGCTAAACTTTAAAATAACAGCAGCACCGGCTTAAATCTACATATCCCAATAGCAGTGACGAAGATACACTGGACCGGAACCATCATGGTTTCCGAACTGCAGATAATAATACATGTTGATTGTTTTTAGTTAAGAGTTTTTGGGGATCTTTGCTACGGCACAATAAATCATAGATGCAGCTTCTTTCTAGTCTCTAACTAATTTATAATTTCTTCCAGGTCAGAGGTTTGATGAGCATATTGAAATGTTAAGCTTTCCAGGGCTTTAGTTAGATTTCCTGTTTAATGAATAGTTGTGAACTTTATCTCTTAAAGCAATGTAGCTCTTCCAAAGGGAGCATGACTCTTACAATTGTAATGGGGTTCAATCTCTATTTTATCTCAGATACTCAAAGCCAGTCTCCCTTTAGGAATAAATGTTTCATTTTCCAATAGGTCTTTAAAGAAAAACAACAGCATTCCTATAGTGTTTTCTAATTTCAACCTCATATCTTTATGAGACCCTCTATTTCATCCAAGTCACCTATCAGAAAAATGATTAGAAAAAATATATATCATTATCCTTTCAGAAATTTGTAAGTAGCTTTATCTGAATGAATGGTATCCTCATTCATTTTATGCGTAAAATATGTCAAACCGTATTACTTTAAACTTACTAAATAAGGGGCAGAGAAATAATTTAGAGGTTAAAGCTCTTGTCTGGTATACCCCAGGCCTGGTTCAACTTCCTGGCACCACCTCCAGGAGTCTACTCTGAATACAGAGTCTGAAATAACCTCTAACCACAGCTGGGTGCATCCTCAAACAATCAAACAAGCAAGTACTGAGTATTTATTGTTAAACTAGCATTTTTGAAGATTAGAGAAAGGGAGATAACCAATCTTTATTACTTTTGAAAACTTAATAACTTGTTCTTTGAAACTTGCACAGGTATTTAAGTTAAAGTTAATTAAAACTCGTTTCTTTTGAGAATTTCCTAACACCCCATCCACATTGAGATCACTGAAGACCACATATGGTGCTTCTGAGAGATATTTGACTTGCTGAAATGATATTTTCCACACAAACCAAAAGTACACAGGAAGTTATTTAGGCATATTTTTCACTAACAGCTCAGTGACTGTCTTTAATTGCCTGGGGTTGAATTTCCTCTGTATCACTTTAGCTCTCATTGAGGCTGTCTGGGGTCATGATCCTACCAGTTCCATAGTTTTATGCCTGAAGAAAATCCACTGTATTGAGTGCCCTACAATGCACTCCACACTCACATTGTCAGCTAGTCAGTGCCCTGACATTTCTGTTAGAGTCGCCTTTACCTTGGTTTCATGGGTGAGGAACTATCCAACTACATGCCCAAGTTACCCAGGGAGGAGGTGGTGAGAGTGACATTTGAACTAAAAACTATTCCCCAAGTCATTTTGTCTAATATCTATAAAATGGATCCCCCAGGAATTCACCATAGAACAGGTCTCTCTTGATGAAACATTTAGGACTGGGCTAACCCAAAGGCTGCAATCGACTTACACTATTTTTTTTCGGGGGTGGGGGGCACACCTGATGACTTTCAGGGGTTACTCCTGGTTATTCGCTCAGAAATCTCTCCTGGCTTGGGGAACCAAATAGGATACCAGGGGATCGAACTATGGTCCATCTTAGGTTAGTAAGTGCAAGACAAACATTTGCACCACTGCTCTGGCCACAACTTTAGCCCTCTCTTGGATCATTTTCACAGCATAGTCTATGGCCTCAAATACTTAGAGCTCTTGTGATCAGAGATGACAAGCAAGTTTCCATATCTCTTCCCACAAATGTTGGCATTGGTGTAATCTACTCATTTACGAGATGTCTGCTTACAACTTCCATCCTCCTCACACTTCTCTCATCTCTGATCCCTCTCCACGCAGGCTCTGAGGATCTGCTAATAGACTTTCTTCATTAAAGTATGTGTACTGATATTTACACTTCAGAGTCACATACATGTCACATAATAAAAACATATACCCCCATGCCTTATACATGCATACCACTTAATACACAAACACACTTCCATCTATAACTCATACACAATTCCCCTTGCTGATATCTCAAAGACTCACCCACTTCACATATGTATATATACATCTGACATAAATATGCATAGATTTGTACTAATGGTGGTCTTACCATGTGACTTCATGTATGAACCTCTAAGGCGCATACACATTAATACCTCATATATTACCCACTCATTAATCTTCATGTACATATAGCTCATGCCAAACAGATACATCCATCTGTACCTCATAAGCAGATTATACATGCTACTCATATAGACACATGCACAGAGCTCACACACTAACATGCGTCCACACATGCCTCACAATAAACCCTATATAAACATAGGAAAGAAATAGGATAATAGTCTACCCGCTTAAGCTCTGTTACCGAGAACTATGAATTGAGCTGATAAAAGACAGGTTCACAAGAAAAAAAAGTTTATTACCTATGCACACAAAGCCTTCATAGAAAACTTATGAGGGTCCAAAAACGCTGTTTAACTAGGGGCTTAAAAAGCATTTAAACAAAAAGCAATAAATTGGCATGGAAAGGACAAGACAGACAAAGGAATAGGGGTTTAAGCTTTTTAGTGCAGTCAATTGTGGGAAGGAAAATATATGGGGGGGAAGTAATGGAAAAACCAAGGTTATTTACTAAGTTTCATTTCAGCACTGTCTCTGGACAAGATTCATTTGCTCCTTCCTGGGAAGGGAGGACTGAGGGAAGATACCTCCCCTGGAGTTCTGTATACTCTAAGACAGCACAGAGAGCTTTTCTTGGAGCTGCTTTTTAATTGCCTTTGGCTCAAAATAATCATCTGTACAAATGATGTGTTTGAGGATGATATTTTCTGGTTTTCTCCCTATCTCAAAGATGCACACACAGAAATAGCTATAGCCTTTACACATTATGCACACAGACACACACCTAACTCACACACATGTAACTTGGGCTACACATCACTCTCACCTAGCATGCATCTTGAATTCACCTGCTACCAACACATAGCACACACTACTGTCACTTTATCATTGGTTGTGTATGTTTACTCCAGCACAAGCAAGAGTTCTCCTGTAGCAAGGTGATGTTTTACAGGCTACTCTACCTCCACCAGCCTGCCTGGCACAGCATCCAGAAACAAATGGACTCTCAGACTCTCAGGAAGTGGTTCCATAAAGAAGGTGCTCTGCTCTCTATGTATTGAAAAACACCTTGAGTTAGGAAGGTAGCCTTGTTTTCTGCATCCAAATACTGACTATAAATTGAACCTAAATGTCTCTGAACTAGTTTGCTCGTCTGTAGGGCAGGCTTAGCTATAATAGCTATCTCCTTTTTGACTAGGAAGACTAGGTGGTATTCTACATGTAGCTAGTACCACAAGGAACATTCTACAAGCATTACCTGGAGAAGTCTAGCTACACAGCTCCATCAGGAAAAGCCAATCCCGACATCTGGTCTCTCCAAGTGAAACACTTATTCTGTTGCCTTGCTGGGCTTTAACTTCAACAAATTGGTGTTCCAAGTAGAATGGAGGCAAGAAAGGTGGCACTCAAGCCAGTTTAAGTGCCTTGCAGTTCTGCTCAACATAAGCTGAGGCTTTGATGATTAGAACTACATTCTAGTTCCAGTCCAGGGAACACAGCCACTGCTGACTGTGGCCTAATGCACTGCCCTAATAGATACCTTATCACTTTTGGGTTTTTACCAGAAACATATTTAAACGCTAATTTGAGGTCATGGTACACTCCTACATTCATTACAAAAGCGAAGATGTAGAAATTGAATAGTCATCAACAGGGAAATGAATTGATATGTGATATATATCCATGGGAATTCTGCTCAGTCATTCAAAAAAAGTGAAATCAAACCATTTGCAAAACGAATGGACCTAGAAGGGGTTACTATAAATGAAATAAATCAGACAAAAACAAATACCCATGGCTTTATTCACCTATGCTGCAAAAAGAAATGACAGGAACACATGAATAAAATAAAAAGAAAAATAAATGTTTAGATTACAAGATCAGATTACTTTTTACCAGATGGGCAGAAAAAAGGAGAATGGACTGTTGGGTAAATGAATACAGTGGTGGGTGAAGGGTAGAATTGGATCTTCTAGTGAAAATTTAGGTGGATTTTAATGGTGCACTCCTGAAACTTGCACAGTCTATGGAATGTTAGTAAAAAAAAAAGTGATTGGAACTAATAAAATAAAATTGGATGAGCAAGGTTGCTAATACCACAACAGGGTATTATACAACAGATAGAAAAATTCCACTGCTGAGCAATGGAATCCCAGCCCCACTACACTTCGCTGGGACAACTTCTAGCTCCAAGTTCTTATCACGAATTCCCAAGGTATTCTATGCACTCCAGATCCATATATTGTCTTCACATAATTCTCTACCTGCAGATGAACTCGGTGTGTTTGCCTTCCTCATTTAAGAAAATCTAGAACACGATGAGGGGCATAGTCATAACATTGGTTCCTTATTATTGATTAAATCCAAGTTCCTGATGCATAATTGTTTTCTTTTCTTCTTTGGACAAGTATCTCTGAAAAAGTGATATTTTTAATCATTTTGATAAAAAAATATCTTTGAGATTTAGAGTTCATGGAAGCTACCAGGAGAGGAAGAATCATCTCGAATTCCCTGGGCATCTACATTCCTGTAATTTACATTTAAAAACTCTCAAATCTTTTTTGCACCTTCCCTCAGACTATCAGCTCTCTTGCTAAATTTATTTCTTGGTTGTCTTCATATCCAGCAGGATTTCATCCCTATCACTCCATATGATTCCCCAAAGACCATCAGGAATAATTCCTGAGTCTATAAACTTCAGTAATTCTTGAGTATTTCCAGATGGGGTCCAACCTACCACCCCTCAATATATGTATAAGTAAACCATACTTTGAAGCATTGTTAGTTCTTGAATTAATGATGTCATTGGGACTTATTTGGCTTTAGCTCATATCAGACAGATGTTGGGAAACCAGCCACACACCAGCTCATAGCTACACATATCAAAGTGTTCTGCTAAAGCAGTTGGATTTATTCTACCTATAAAGGAAGCTTGCTTTCATGCTAGCAGTATGAACAAGATGAATCCCTTTCTTCAATAAGTAGAAATATAAGGCAAAACTGCTCCTTTAATGATAAATTCCCAGGACAAAATTATAATTTATTTTCTTTGATATAAAATAAAAAATTAATTGAGTCATGTAAATATGTCTCTTTTTGAAGAGTTTGCCAATGCTTTGTCTTGGGGCAAAACAAGATACACCCGAGTGGTTTTTTTTTTTAATTTTTCAATTATTATTTAATAAACACTGCATTACATTGAATATACAATAATAAAACTGATACATGCATACTTGTAATTAATATTTACAATAATATTAAAAATACAGAAAAAATTGGACTAAAATGGTTTTAATCCTTTAAATACATGTTACATTTTAATCATATAAATTATATAATATGTTTTGAGTATTATATTTTTAGAGCATGGAGCATTAATATATTTAATACTTATTCAGCACTCATCATGTGTTCTGAATATTTTGATTGACTTTATTTATTGGGAAATATCTGAGAAGAAAACCGACAATTTCATGCCTTTTTGGTTATCCAGTATGTGTGGGATATTGTCAACAAATAATATACTAAGAAAAGAAGTAATTATGGTTTAATATTTAATACAAAGTATTTAGTAGGGGAAATGTTATTAAAAATCAGGAATTAGGGAAAGCAGGTTTAAGAAGGGCAGTTTGGCAGTTAAGAATCTTATGCTATTTAGGAGCACACACATACACAATACATACACATATGTACATACATACATACAAACATACATACATATATACACATATTCCTGAAAAATTCCTTGAAATTTTGCTGTTTTTATTTGGTCTTGTTTTAGGGTCACATCTGACTGTGCTGGATCAGTACTTAGAAATCACTCTTGGCAAACATCTGGGACCATATATAGTGCCAGGAATCAGTCCATAGAAAGAAACCTATAAGGGCCTTATCCTCTGTACTATCTCTCCAGACTCTGCAGTTTATAATTTTAGCTTACAGCTGACCTCTTCTAAAAAGTAGAAGAAAGTGAGTGAAAAAAATCAAGTTTCTACTAAAATAAGTCCTTTCTTAGATTTAGCTAAAAACAGGAAATTTACAAGATACCTAAGATATAAGGATGGGGGAGGTATTTTTAAGAAGGGAGCCCACATGTTTGTGGGGATATATATTTATTTTTGAAATATAAACAGGGCATTCAACAGGAAATACACTCCCCACAAATATGTGAGAACCTGCTTCTAAGTTACAGTCTTGAAACGAGATTGTAATTTTCTGGAGACCACAGGTTTTTGTTTTTTTTTTTAATTTTTTTAGTTGATTTTTTTTTTATTTTGAGCAAAGTGGGTTACATATCTTTCACAGCAATATTTTAAGTACATATTAATATTGAATCAGGGGAATTCCCACCACCAAAGTTGTCCTCCCCTCACCCCTAATTTTTGCATGTAAAGAAGGCTCTTGTTGACAATAATATTTTCGGTACATGATAACTTAATATCCAGGGAATTCCCTTCACCAAATAGTTCTCCCTACACCTCTGTTCCCATCCTACCTCCTGTATCTACCTCCTTCAGTCCCAGGCCTGCAAGAGTACATAATCTCCTCTGTGTCTAACTTGCTACCCAGTGGTCTTACACCTGTGTGGACTTGATAGCTCCCTTATTTTCTCCTGTAATTGGTGGTCGGGACTAGATAGATCCTGTTACATGGTTTTATTTGAAGAAGGGAAAAGTAATACACTGGAGTAAAAATCAAATACACTGAAAATGGGCGGGGTCCTTCTAGAGGCTCTCATCCTCTGTTTGAGAGACGCAGGGGACAATGGTGAATCACTCCAGCAGTCCAAAAAGGAGTGTCACATGAAATAATATATCCAGTGAGCATTCCAGCAATAAAGGTAAGCACCACGTAAAAGCCATGATCTTGAGGTAAAAACATGGCAGAGCACATAAAGAAAGAAGAGAAAGGAGGAATATATATATAAATATATATATTATACATATAATATTATATTTTTATATATATGTAAACGGAGACATCATCTTTAATAACCACTCCAAAGCAAAGAAATCGACAAAAGCTAGATAAATAAAAAATTAAAGTAAAATAAAATACATTTTAAAAAAAGAAAGAAAAAAGAAAAAAGAAAGAAAAAAAAGGGAGAAAAATTATTTTGTGTCTTTTTTTTTCCCTCCTGCACAGGCACAGTAAATATTGGGGTCGTTCAAAGAGGAATTCCCTTGGCCTAAGAGATACAAGTTTTCTCCACCCTTAGAGTATATTGTCATGGGATTAACTCTCGACTCCGTACAGGCTCATTTATTCTTCTCTTGGTGTTTTCGTGGTGTTTGGAAGGCTTTTGCTTCCTCCTGGGTGATAATATCAGACCACCGTATCTAAAGATCTTGGTATCTATACTAGTCAAGGTGTGGAACTTGTGATGAAGTCTTTCTTTGTGGTTGTAGAAGTTCTGCTCTCTCAGTGTCATTTTAATCCGTCTTCTGTGGTTGGTGGTTTTGGTCTTTGCGTTGATCATAGGATGTTTCCAGAAGACCCCTTCTGTTGCCATTGTCCCAGACAGACCTTTGGAGCTAGAGATCATGGTTGTTGTACAGGTCATAGCTCAAATTCTAGACTACAGCTTTTTTTTTTTTTTTTTTTTGGTTACGGGATACATACAGTCTGGTTATGATTCTATCAGCCTGTCTTCTGCAGATCGCAATCTTGGCTTTGGACAAACCAAAGGGTGACCAATCTTCTGGTTTTGTCTTATCATTCTATGGTGGGGTAGGGTAACTTTGTTCTAGGTTAGGTTGTTCCCATTTTCCTCGTCAGCATATCCTATTAGAGCTTGGACTTGATGGTGTCCCAGCAGTATTAAGGATGTCCCAGAGGGGAATTTGTTTCCTGTAGCTGTGACGAACTGTGTCATTTCTATGTCTGGGATCCAGAGTTCACGGCTGGACAGATGATGTCTAATCACCTGGGGCCTAAGTTTGGTCCACATGACATATTATCAGGGTGGGAGATGTCCCTGTATTGTAAACAAGTATGAGATCTCATCCCTAGTAGATGAGAGCTCGTTTTTATATGTAAGATCTCCCCCTTTTTTTAGTGTGTCTTTGCAGGGGGAAATGGTGCTACATTATATTGCCAATGCATTTGGGGGTGGAAAAGGAAGAAAACACAACAGGTCGCACTCCCAAAACATATAAGAAATAGAAATAAAACTATATGTGCTCACGTAAATATATAAAAATAATAAAATAAATAATAAAATAACACGCTAATTGAAGGAACAAGACAGTGCAATAGACTTACTATTGGGGGGAAAGCAGGTAAAGAGGTGCTGTGTACAGATCTATTACTTATGATGGAGGTATAGGTTTCCCCATTGACTTTTGGGATTTTCTTGTGGTGTGTGGGTTCCCGAGCACCTTTACATCATGTGCCCTGACCTTCTTCAGTTTGGCAGGGGGGTCATGGGCAGAGTTCTTGTTCTGGGGGTGCTTTTAGAGCTAAGTCCATTTCCAAGCATCAGTCCATGTTAGGAAGAGTTGGTAAGGAGGGACGCGAGTCCTGAGTCATCAGGGGAGATGGTTGACTCTTCTTGCCAGGGATGAGGTGTGGGTTTGACTGGGTGTCCCTTCACTTGGGTTCTGGGTACTGGTTCGTTGGGGTAGAAGGTCAGTCTTGATGCCTAATGGGTTAAGAACTGAGGGTGAAGAGTTTTAATAAGGTGGTAAATATGGATGGGGTTGGGGGG
>PVKC010009334.1:0-26972 GCA_004027635.1 Crocidura indochinensis
TTTCAGTTTGGAGTTTTGTGATTTCTGTCATCATATTTTCTTGATTCTTATTAGTGTTCTGTTCAAGTCGGTCCATGGTTTCTTTGAGTTCTTTCAGTATCTTCCATATTGCTTTTCTAAAGTCCTTATCTGAGAGATTGATTAGTTCGTTGGTCGTTGTCTGGTCATCAGAATTGTCATCCTCGTTCTCTATGTCTGATGCTGGCCTGCGTTGTTTGCCCATTGTCACACTTGTATTGTGTGTTTTTCTGTGTTGCGGTAGTGTTCATTGTCTAGATGGTGTGCGTAGTCACACTCCTCTAGTTCCGCCCTTTCTGGGTGTGTCGATTTGCCTACAAGGTAGTGGAGTCCTCCGTGGATGAGGCCTCTCAAAGGATCAATTCTTGGGCCTAGCCATACAGCAGGGAAGAGAGTCCAGAGAGAAATATTGGACTTCAGTTGTTCAGTACAGTCCTTAGTGTGATTTTCTCTCTTTTTGTTGCGATGTTGTTCTTACTTTAGAAAGAGTGCGCGGCAGCATAGCGAAGCGCTTTTTTTTTTTTGAGCCAAGATGGCTCACTCCCACGAGTTCAGAGGACAGCAAAGGAAAGATAAACACAAAGAGAAGACAAACTCACAGATCTTTGTAGTTGGCCACACTAGGCAGGCGTGGATTCGCAGAGATTCCCAGCCTGATGTCACGAGTAGGGAACCTTGCTTTTTCACAGTTCAACTTTGTTTTTAATAGTTAATTTAAACCTTCATGGCATGAGGTTTGAAACAATACTTGATATATTTATTTTTTAGATTTTATAGATAGTCAAACTGTGTCCCAGCTCATGCCATAATGTTCTATGTGCACTGATAATGTGCATAGATAATGTTCATAGATAGTGTGCATAGATAATATTCTATGTGCACTGGAGAAGAATGTACTTTCAACTTATGGTCATGTTAATACCTATTAATATAAATTTTTGAAATTCTCATTTGGTGCTCTTATGTCTTTACTGATATAATGTCTGACTGATGTGTTCCATCGTGAGATTAGTCTATTAAAGTCTCATAATTATATTGTGCTGCTGTTGATGCATTTTTCTGATGTCTAATAGTTGTTGCCTTATGAGTTTTTCTGCTCCTTCATTTGGTGAATATATGTTGGCAAGACTTAAGTCCTCTTTATTTATTGAACTCTCAACTAGTATGTAAGCATCTATTCCTATTACTTTCTTTTGGTGGGATAGAAGTGCTCTCAAATGATGCTCAGGAAGTCTGGGGGGTCAATCCTGGCTTGGCCTGCTGGGCTGTTGTTTCAATGCAATGGCCTGAGGATGCAATGATGCTCAAACCAGGTTATATCAGAGATTACCTGTGGGAAGCTGCTTGACCATACAAGATGGAGTCCATCAGCCATAACCTGTGCTCTGTGGAAAATTCCACTGAGTATGTGTTATCCTGCAGATGGCTGTCCTTGAGCTAAAGGAAAATAGTTGAACTCCTTGCGTCAACGAGCTTATCTGGGCCATGCAGACACATAGCTGGAGGGAACTTGTTTTATAAAAGTAAAAATGTTTTTAACATCCTAAGAAACATAAGTTTTTAGAAGAAAAAGTCTTGTCCTAGGTTTGACTCATAAGTAAATTTTTAGTTGAGTACAATTAATCATAAACCATTGTTTTTAGATATAATGCTTTTACATTTTTACAGATAAAGTTCTAGAAATTACAGTTTCAAGTAAAATGATTTGTTAAGATAAGATGTTCTGCTTGTCTGCTCCTTGTTTGCCCCCTCCTGCCTGTTGCAGGTGGTTTTTTAAAATTAAGTAATTGATGCTTAGTCAGAAGATGCCTAACCTTTTATGGAAAGATGCTTATGCCTGAATTATGATTGGAAGAAATATGTCTGAATCATGATTGACAGCCTGCAATACCATTCCCCTAAATAAAGATATAAATACCAGCCTTGCTGGTACAATAAACGCCTTTGATCAGCAAATGGTTGTCAGAGGTCATCTATTCTAACTTCTTGAGATTTTATTTCTACAGGTTTAAACTTTAAGGAAATATAAGATAGGAAATACAAGATCGGACCGGCTTCCAGAGACCCTTGAATAAGAAGCGACCTCCATTTCATAATCCCCATGGGTTGGGCCCCCCCCCCCCCGGGGGTCGCAATTACCTGTACCACTTCAGTAATGCTAGGAGGTCTTAGTGCCAAACTAGTGATGTCCCAGTGTCTCCAAAAACTCCAACCAGTGATGTTTGGAATACAATGTGTTGATGGGGATATACTATGTATTTGTTCCTTCTTATTGTTTCCTTAACCTTGAGTGCTATTAACTCTGGTAAAAGTATGGCTGTCCTTGATTTGTTTTTCAAATATATAGTTAGTCTGTATGATTAATTTTCTAATTTTTCAGTCTGAGTCTGTTTATCATAAAAGTTCAAGTATGTCTCTTATAAACTACAAATATTTTTTGATTTATCCAGCAATTTTCTGCCTGTGATAGAAGAATTTAGTTCATTGACATATAGAGAAATTATTGATAGGAAGTAATGAGGATTTGACTTCTCTCTTGCTTCTTTTGCATAGTTTCTGTATCTTCTAATTTCTATGATAAGTATGTCTTAGCTGTTCTGTTTGAACTTATTTTATTTGGCACTCTTTGGACTCCTGGATCAGTTTGTAATGCTGGATCCCTCTGGATCCCTTTTAGCCTGGAGAAGTTTTCACTGTCATCAATTCCACTAGATATTTTTCTCTATTAATTTTCCCCCTCTCCTTTTAAATTTTTTACAGTGCTCCTGGCTCTATGATCAGGAATTATTCTTGGTGGAGTTCAGGAGACCATATGGGATGCTGGGAATTGAACCCAGGTAGGATGCATGAAAGGCAATCACTCTACCCATTATACTATTTCTCCAGACACATATCTTAACTCTTCATTATAAAAAATATTGAGGCTAAAGAGATAGTACAGCAGGCAGAATACCTGCTTTGCACATGGTCAATCTCATCTGACACTCAAGAGTTCACCAGGAATAATTCCTAAATGCAAAGCTAGGAGTAAGCCCAGAGCATAGCTATGTATGGCCCCCTACAACAATATAAAACATATAAAAATATCTAATTTATGAGCCTTTTATTGATGATGTCATGTGTTTATCTTTAGGGACATAGATTTGATTCTGGGGTTCTTCCATTCTGCTGTTAAGTCTACTATTATATTCTTCAGCACCTTAATTTCTGTTTGGAAGGCTTTAATATTTTTCACCAAATTTTCTTTGAGTTTATTGAATCTTGCAATAATTTTCTCAGTTCAGTGAACCTCAAGAGGATTGTTGCTCTGACATCACTCTCAGGACTATTAAAAGTTCTTATATATTTGATAAATTTCCTGGGCACCTGTCCACATCTGTTTATGCAGTTGAAGTTCTTCATATTACCATTATTTCTGATGCATTGTGTTCAGTTCCAGGCAGTCTGAACCTTGAAATGGTGCTCCCATCACAACATTATTTCAGGCAATTTGTGCTACTTATGCTCTAAAACTATCACCGCAGCAAACTAGCTGTGGCTAGCTGGCTAGCTGGCTGTGGCTCTGGCCCATGGTTCACAGTTGTTGGTATCTTGTAGTGGATGTGGAAATGGGCATGACTGAAGTTTTGGTTCTGTGAACCCAATAACTATTGGTTAGCAAGTTGATCTTTGTAGCTTGTGAGATTTTTGCATTTTTCAGTACCAATTTGAGGATGGTTGTTCCAAACTGTGAACTAATGAATGGGGCTCATCTCCAAATTGTCTGTTATTTGGTGCAGCTGTTAGGACGGCAAACTCTTCTTTCTAAATGAAAAAAATGTGAATTATTCCAGTGTGTGAGGCCATTATTCCCTTTCAAACACACATTTTTTTTTTTTTTTGCTGTGCTGCTATAGTCAGGTGGCCATCCTGGTGACTGCAGTTCTATTTTATCTGATCAGCTACTTGCCTGGTTGGCTCTGCCAAAATGGATAATAGAGAAAGACATGAGGTATAAAAGGGTACTTGTTTCTTTTTGGGTATCTTTCTGCTTAGCTTTTGCTTTTTGTTCCTATAGTTGTAGTAATAATTTGTTTCTAAAGGAATAGTGGGTTCTAGTTTGAAGTTTTTCTAGAACCAGTTCTATCACTGTTTTTTCTTAATTTTTTTTAATAATATATAATTTTTATTTTGACCATATTGACTTACATATCTTTCACAGTAGTATTTTAGGTACATATTAACATTGAATCAGGGGAATTTCCATCACCAAATTTGTCCTTCCTCCACCCCCCCCATTCCCATCCTGCATCTATCACTGTTTTTTAGATATTCCCATGTCAGCTTGAGTTCAAATTCTCTTGTTTTTTCCTCTGTTGGATTATAATTAGTTTCCACTCTAAACAAAGATGTTTTGGCTTCTCTCCTCTCTCTCTCTCTCCCTCCCTCCCTCCCTCCCTCCCTCCCTCCCTCCCTCCCTCATGCCCACGTTTCATCCTAAACTTGGTTTGAATTATTCCCTGAGGCAGCTCTTGTTCTAGACCCATTCTTCTTGGGGTGGTATTATGGCATGTGGAGACCACATTCCTCCCATTTTCCTAGTTTTAATAATTGGGCTATTTTTATTACCAGTTCTCTGAAATAAATTATGAAACTTGTTAGATATATTTAGAAGGCAAATAATTGCACAATATACTTGACAACAAGGTTAAGTCTTTGCTGGCCAATTTATGGTGAAATTTCTTTCTGTTTACACTCTGCAGTATTCAAGGATTTATTCCTGAATCTACTCAGGAAAAATACCTAGAGGTCCTAGGGAATCATATGTGATACTAAGATTCAAATTAGAGTTAGGACCACATCCGTGGCAATTGCCTGACCTTCAGAATTATCTGACGTCTGGTGACATTGTTGTTTGTTTTGGGGACACACCTAGGGATTCTCAGGGGTTACTCCTGGCTATTTGCTACTTTTGGTGGGTTTAGCAGATCATCTTGAATGCTGAGGATCGAACCTCGGTCAGCTGCATACAAGGTACATGCCCTACTAGCTGTATTATTGCTTTGGCCCTGCTTTTGGTGATATTTTTAAGGTAAAATCTGTGTTATGATGATAGTAGCAATTTACTTTTATATTAAAATTCTTTAAAAATGACCAAACAGTAGTATGAACATTGAGTAGAAATAAAAAATGATCAGACTTTAATACCAAATCCAAAGCCAAGGACAACAGAATCGATACCCAATCTATAACAATCTAGACACAGAGGGGACCACTTATACTAGCAGCTTGGGGATCAAAGGAGGGGGATATGGGATGCATGCTGGGAATAGGGGTGGAGGGAGGACAACACTGGTGGTGGGAATGCTCCTGATTCAATGTCACTATGTACCTAAAATATTACCGTGAAAGATTTGTAATCCACTTTGGTCAAAATAAAAGAAAGAAAAGAAAATGCTTTAAAAATATTATGCCAGCATATACTTTCAATAGATATCATGTCTTTCTACTTAGAGGAATTTTGAAAAAAACTACAGTGCTTGCATTATAATTATAAAAAGAAAACATATTTATAAGAAAAAAATTTGTAAAGTATATAAAATTGATGATGAATGGGGCTTGAGTCTACCACCTACACCAGGTAGGGCACTTGCCTTGCTTACAGCTGACCTGGGTTTGATTCCCAGCATCCTACATATAGGTCTGAGCTACCACAAATGATTCCTGAGTGTGATTCAGGAGTAATCCCTGAATACTACTGATTATGCTGCCCCTCTTAAAAAGGAAAACATTTAAGATTAAAATTGTTTCACATAAACAGAAATTAATGGACACTGATTTTGCCCAGGTACTTTAGTCCTGGGTCTCAGAAAGGGGCAGGGGACATATTTCCCTTTTTGCATGAACTATTGCAGCCCTACTCTAAACCCTACAGAAATATTCAGGCTCCATGACTTAAACTTATCAAGCATCTAAGACAGCACATTTTTTTAGAACTGAAAATTCTGGACTGAACCATGCAATACCACAATATCTCAACATAGTTTGTCCAATAGTATCACAGAAAATCTGATGGGAAAGTTACATACTAATCTAACCATAGTAATCTATTTAGTTCAGTGAACCCAAACAATAACACAAAAGACTCATTTAACACCAAGCACAGCCCAGTAAATTCTTAGTCACTGAATTTAGTAATTCCATGGAGATATAACAATAATTTCAAATTGACCTGTGTTGATCAAAGTTTTGATAATACCATTTGACTTTGTTTTGTGTTCTGTTGTAGCATTATGAAGTAAATTTGTTTCTGCCTGCATGGAGACAGACTATAGTGGTTGGTGAGAGATTGGAGGGATTGATAAGAGAAGGTCACTGTGGTAATAGATTGGTGTTTGACTATTTAATCATAGTGTTATTATAAAAATTTGAAAAATTATCTTAAAAATAAAATAAAATTGCTTCATATTTTATATAAGGCACTATTAAATTTTAGCATAAAAGGCTATTTTATTTTTAGCTTTCTTTCCACACTGGGTTGTGCTCAGGGCTTATTCCTGGCTCTGCACTCAGGAATTATTCCTGATGGGGCTTAGGGGACCATATTGGTTACCAGGGATCCAACTAGGCAGGCTAGCCTTTTGCAAGGCAAATGCCTTCACTTGTGTACTACTCTCCTATTTCCAATTATAGTTATTTTCAATGTAAATTTAAAAAAAATTATCAAAAGTAATGTACAATACCAATAGAAAATTATAACAGTTTGAATTATTGCCTCTCCTCTGTTTCTAAACCCAATTTCTGTGCATTTCTTTTTTTTTTTTTTTTTTTTTTTTTTGATTTTTGGGCCACACCCAGTGACGCTCAGGGGTTACTCCTAGCTATGCGCTCAGAAGTCTCCTCTGGCCTGGCCTGGGGGACCATATGGGGCACGGGGGATCGAACCGCTGTCGTCCAAGACTAGCGCGGTAAGGCAGGCACCTTACCTTCAGCGCCACCGCCCGGCCCCTTCTGTGCATTTCTTATTTGTATTTATTTATAATTTTGTTTTGTTTTGCTTTGGCTATAGGCAATAGTGCTCTGGGCTTACTTCTGACTCTGTGCTCAGGAATCAATTCTAGCCGGCTGCTGGGAATCAAACCTTAGTCTTCTGGCATGTATTCAGTTGGCGAGGATATTTCTCTGTCCTTGCCTTAAAATTTTAAAGATCTCCCTAGAGTTTTTTTGTTATAACTTTACTATAGACTAGGCAAAGAACAGTTTATAAAACTATAAACCTAAATTATTAGGGTAAGACTAACACACATTAACTTTTCCTCTTCATAGTCAAATTTCTTTACTATTTGTTCTCTTAAAAGGTTTATCAAAGAAACCTGTTTTGAAGCCCTTCATTTCCTATTAGTGCCTATTAACTAAAATAAGATGACCTAAAAGAATTTCAGAAAACAATAGTAAAGCATTCATGACCCAAAATTTAACATTCATCTAATGACAACAGCTTCAGATATGTCTTTATTGTTTAGAATTTTTGATGTTGGGTTTTATTCAAAGGGTTTAAAACAAAGATTTTTGAAACACTCCTGTTTCAAATTATTTTGGTTGAGTTACAAATTTTTAAAAGTGAGGTGAGGCTTTATTATAATGGGAACAGAGCTAAATAAACTCTGTTTTTGTAGGAAGAACGATATAATGAGAATTGAGTGCATTTCTACCGTATGACTGTGAGTATATCTTTTCACAATCTCAGTAAAGCACTCCTAGCTTTTATACAGTGTTATTGGTCAAGTGCTCTGTGAGCTTCTCTGTTTCTTTTCATCTTATTGTTTAACACATCTTTTTCATATGAAGTACCACCATCCAGATGACCCCATCAGGTTTAAATTATTAGCCTCAGATCATTCAACTGTTAGAAATATTCTACATATTTATCTCTAGAAGTAAACAACAGCTTCAGTTTTGCATGTCAACAACTCTGGAGAACCTTCTTCTCAACTTGGATAAGTTAAATCTTAAGAGCAGCATTTGAAATCTGGTTGGCTGATAAGATTAGGAAGGACAACAACGCAGCAGGTTAACTAACTTGTGCTTTGTAATTGGGAAAGCATTTAATTTACATGATCAAATTAGAAACAGCTTGAGATAATTTTTGTGAGGCAGATACTGCCATTATTTCCATTTTAGAAAAAAAAGAAAATCAAGACTCAATAAATTAAGTGACCTATTCACAATGTCATATTGTAGCACCAGGATTCAGAGCCAGATAATTTTATGTGGAAACCTGTATTCTTTTAACATGTAAAGTTTGATTTCTTTAAGTCACGTTCTACACAGATATGTAAACCTCAAAAGATGTTTGTTTCAGGCCATGATTTCCTTAAGTACCAACCAGTCATTCACCAACATTGCCATTTCCGACTTCATGAAGATAATGGGGGATAGGCTGCTGACTCAGGAAGAATTGAATGTATGTATCAGTAGATCCACTTCTAGTCTTGTCATCTTCTAGAAACTGTGTTCAATAGCAGAAACTTCATGTGCTTAAATTAATGAATGATGTAAAAGTCATAAAAATACTTCTATTATTGTTTTCCTAATATAGACTCATTGCAATATTAAGCATGCCTAAGAAATTTTCAAAAATAGTAAGATGCTGTTTTTTAAAAATTGCATCCACAGAATTTTTGTTTTTGTTTATTTTGGGGGGGCCACACCCGTTTGATGCTCAGGGGTTACTCCTGGCTAAGCACTCAGAAATTGCCCCTGGCTTGGAGGGACCATATGGGACGCCAGGGGATTGAACCACGGTCCTTCCTTAGCTAGGGCTTGCAAAGCAAACACCTTACCTCTAGTCTAGATCACCTCGCCAGCCCCTTGCATCCACAGAATTTGACATTGTTTTTTGTTTTTGTTTTGTTTTGTTTTGACCATACCGGGTGATGCTCAGGGGTTACTCTTGGCTTTGCACTCAGAAATCGCTCTTGGCTCCGGGAACCATATGGGACAACGGAAATTAAACCAAGATCCATCCAGGATCAGCGGCAAGGAATACTTGACATTGTTTTTTATCGGAGCCCCAGCCATGAAAAACTTAATGAAGGTTAAGAAAAATTCCTCCACCTTTTCTTTTCCAGAAAACATCTTAATGAGACTTAGATCTACTCTTTTGTTTATATATACCTAAATTTTAGACGCAGACCCTCTCAAATTCTTTTTCTTTGCTTCATAATTGATTAGTTCCACTGCTTGTCCCCAATGTTTGGTTAGAGAAAAGCAATTGTTAACCAAACCTTGGTTAATTTTTTGCATCCTGCAGTGCCCAGAGCTTTGGCCTACCCTCTTCCAGACCCTTTAGTCCTTCTGTAGGAAAGGGTAGAGAGATGTAAATGTAAAGGGTCCAGGAGGTGGGAGGGAATGGGAGAGGAAGAAGAGCTAAAGGAGTGGCACTGGGAAAGAGAGAGAAGAAAAGAGTTGGAGGGAAGGAGAAATAAAGGGAGGGCTGAAGAGCTCTTTTTGGTGTTTTCTTATTATAAGGACACATCCAATTGGACAAAGGGTTCTATCCTTATGACCTCATTATTTTAACCCCCTAATCCAAATTCAAGAACATAGGAGGTAAGACAGCAGCATATATGGTTTGGGGAGGAGAGGACAGATATATTCAGTTTGTAACATCCACAATTACTGTAAATTTTAAATAATAAGTTTGGGTAGGTAGCTCAAAGAATTGAATTATGTATGGCAACACTGCATAGACCTGCAAGAACTAAAACCAAAATAATTTTTAATAATTTAAATATAAAATAGTGAATTGGGTCTTTTACCTTTCTATTTACTCATGCATACACAAACATATATGGAGAATATGTCATGCATATACTGACAAATCTACACACATAGTCACATGTATGTAGTTTTATTTTTTAATGGAATCTCACAATCCATAGTGTTCTTTATTTTGCTTTTTATTTCTTCACAATACACCCAGAAACTTTCCAACTCAGTTTCTGCGAAACTATTTTATTATTTTTAAATAGCTACTCAGGTTCTCTGATGGAATTATCAATTGTGCAAGACATATAGGTTATTCTCATTATTTTTGGCTAGGCTACCCAACAATGGTCTGAAAGCAAGGACAAAAATCAATACAGAATAAGTCTGGTTTTGAATACAATTTTTAAATGCAGTTGTAAAAGGATAGAATGAAATAAAGTAAATTATAAGGAGTACTTATTTCAATATGGCAGAAAAATAGATACTTTTATTAGTTAAACAATCAAGAGCTACACCTTTTTATTTCATACTTGGTTTGGTTGCAGAGTGGAATTTTTACCATCTTCATGCTGAATATGAATGCTAAAAAAATCAGGGTGTGTGCCCTGAATTCCACCTTCCACAAAATTATCTCAAAAGACAATGGGGAAGTTTATATTTCCTTTATAAGTTTAAGACCTCTAAAATACTACCTCTTAACTGTTTATCCCCCAAATGTAAGGTAGTCTCCTGCAACACTTTGTTCCCTTAATTATTTTTTAAACTCATTTTTATTTATTTTTCACTTTATATATGTGAGTGTGTGTGTATATATATATATATATACATATATATAATCTTGCTTTTGTTTTCTTCTTTTCCTTAACTTCACCTGTTTTGGTTCTTCTGGGTACAAAACCCACAAGAAAAAGTCTTGCCTGGGATAAAAGCTCAGGTCAAAACCAGGGCACAGAGATGATGGAACCTGACACTCTCACCCCCAAAAGGACCAGCAATAAAATATAGCTCCATTTCTTTTTGCAAAGGCATACTAAAAAGGGGGAAACTTTAAGTATAGAAACAAGCTCTTATCTACTAGGGATAAGAACTCGTACATTTTACAATACAGGGGCACCTCCAACCTTGAACATATGTCATGTGGTTCCAACTTAGATTCCATATGATTAGAATCATATGATTCCATATGATTGTCCAATCCAGAACCCTAGACCTCAAACATAGAACCAACACAGTTCTCTGCAACAGATCTAGGATCCAAACTCCCTCCAGGACATTCTTAATACTGCTCTGACTCCAACAAGCACCAGTTTTGATATGACATCCTGACAATAAGAAAATAGTAACAACTTGGTCTAAGAGCAGGTTGTCTTACCTCGTCACCTAACGATAAGATGAAATCAGAAGACAAGTCATCCTTTGATCTGTGCAAAAGCCAAGATCGCTAACTACAGAAGACTGACTCTGACAACCATGACTGGGCAGATCTTATCCTGGGACCAATAAAAAAGACCCTCATCTAGGCTTTGACTTACGATCTGTACAACAATCAAGACCCCTAATTCCTGTGGTCCAACAGAGACAACTGCAACTGAGCAGAACTTCTGGAAACATAATGAAAGACTCTATCCTAGGTTTCACCATAGGATGGGTGCAATAACCAAAACCACCAACTACAGAAGACTGATTAAGACATCAGTGATGGAACAGAACTTCTAGAACCATAAAGAAAGACTTCATCCTAGGTTCCATCCTATGACCTGTGCAAATACCAAGATCTCTAGTTACAAAGGCCTAATTTTATAATTCACGACTGAGCAGAAAGTTTCCAGACATTACAAAAGGACCTAGGGGAGAGTAAAAGAGCATGTACAGAGCCTGTAGTTATTCCCATGAAAGTATATTTCAAGGGCAGAGAAATCCCGTATCTCTTAGGCCAAGGGAATTCCCAATATTTAATATGCCTATAAAAAAACAAAAGAAGTAGAACAAATTAATTTTCTTTTGTTATTGATGTTGCCTTTTTTGTGCTTTGTTTTGTTTTTCTTTAGGGATCATGGTTATTGTCTTTATTACTGTGGTGCTTTTCGGTGTTTTTGTTTTTGTTTGATTTTTTTTTGCATTGTTGATATGCTTTTCTTCCTTTTTCACTTTCTTTTCTTATATAGATATTTATAGCCTCTAGAAAAACTGCTCTTGTTTTTTGCTTGTTTGATTTTTGCCCCCCCCCTTTTTCTTTTTTTTCCCTTCAAACAGAACCACATAACTTGAACCATCTTGTTCTGCCTCACAAATTGAGGGGGAAATAATGGAGGGTAACAAGACCAAACAGTCATATGAATATTGAATAGGAATAAAAAATGATCAGACTTAAACACCAAATTCAAAGACAATGACAACACAAGCAATACCCAATGTACAACAAGCTAGATACAGAGGGGACCACTTATGCTAGCAGCCCCGGGGGGTGGGGCGGTAAAGGAGGGGGATATGCATGCTGGGAACAGGGGTGAGGGAGGAAAACATTGGCGGTGGGAATGCTCCTGATTCAATGTCACTATGTACCTAATATATTACTGTGAAAGATTTGTAATACACTTTGGTCACTATAAAAATCATTTAAAAAATTCTATTCTCAACCTATGTTGCAAACAGGTTAGTACTCCATGTACTGTGTAACTTAGTTAACCTACAAATAAAAACTAAAAGTGCTTTTAAATTTTCATCATCATCATTATTTTAGTTATCTAAAATGATAGTTTGTTTCTTTCCTTCGTTTTTTTTTTTTTTTTTTTTTTTTTTTTGGTTTTTGGTTTTTGGGCCACACCCGGTGACGCTCAGGGGTTACTCCTGGCTATTTGCTCAGAAGTCGCTCCTGGCAGGCATGGGGGACCATATGGGGAACCGGGGGATCGAACCGTGGTCCGTCCTAGGTTAGCGCAGGCACCTTACATCCAGCGCCACCGCCCGACCCCCCTTTCCTTTCTCTTTTCTTTCTTTCTTCCTTCCTTCCTTCCTTTCTTTTTTTCTTTCGCTTTCCTTTCTTCCTTTGTCTTTCTTCCTTTGTCTTTCTTTCTTTCTTTCTTTCTTTCTTTCTTTCTTTCTTTCTTTCTTTCTTTCTTTCTTTCTTTCTTTCTTTCTTTCTTTCTTTCTTTCTTTCTTCCCTTCTTTCTTTCTTTCTTTTTCTTTCTTTCTCTTTCTTCTTTCCCTCCCTCTCTCTCCCTTACCCTCCCTCCTTCCTTCTTTCCTTCATCCCTTCTCCTTTCCCTTCCTCCTTCCATTCTTCCCTTTCTCCCCTCTTTCCTTCCCTTTTTCCCTTCTTCCCTCCCTTCCATTTTTACTTCTTTTCTTTCCTCTTTTCTTCCTTCCTTCCCTTCTTCCTTCCTTCATTCATTCCTCCCCTTTCTCCTTCCTTCATATATTCCTTCCTTCTTTCCTTCCTTTGTTTCTTAGTTCCTTCTTTCCTTCCTTCCCTCCTCCCCTCTTCCCCTTTTCCTCTCTTCCTTCTTCCCTTCCTTCCTTTCTTCCTTCCCTTTTAATTTTGGCTTTTTGGGCTACATTCAGCAGTGATTAGAAATCACTGGGATGTCAGGGGTTGGTCACTGTTTGACTGCATGCAAGGCAAACACCCTATCCTCTGTGCTATCATTCAGGCCACACCTGGTAGCTTTCTTATGAAGGATTTTTGCTGAGGAAATCTACATGGAGTTTTTATTTTTATTGACAAATTTTGAATTTTGTAACCTGAAAAAATGCACATTAATTCTTGTGATACTTTCCTTGGTTACTCAATAAAAAATTTTGACAACTAGAGTTCAAATTGGTAATGTGTCCACTTGTATTCTGTGTAATAACAGAGCTTTGTTTATTTTTTTATTACAGGTGTCTAAAGAAAAGGGAATCTACCTGGATGTTCTTGATCCATATTTAAATGTGTTTGAGATACTTTAGAAATAAAGTATAGGGGTAGGAGAGATAGCATGGAGGTAAGGCATTTGCTTTGCATGCAGATGGTCGGTGGTTTGAACCCCGGCATCCCATATGGTCCCCTGAGCCTGCCAAAAGCAAATTCTGAGCATAGAGCCAGTAACCTCTGAGTGCTGCGTTGGGTGACACCAAAACAAAAACAAACAAGCAAACAAAAGAAATAAAGTATATTGGAATTTTCTCTTTGTATATAAATCAATTTATACAATAGTTATGCCAGCTGCAAGCTACTTCTCCCTTAAATTGCCTTTATTCTGTGTGTACTTACTTGTTTCCCTTTCTGTGTAAGGCAAACATTTACATTTTAATTTGAAGTGAGGGCTATAGTTCTAGGCTGTCTCTCAAAATGGTTAGGGTAGATTTGTAGGTAGGGTAGATTTGTGCACAGGGAAGAATCTAACTAAGCAAGGCAGCAATTCCCTTGGGCAGCTCTATTCAATGGACGCATTCTTGGGTCCCTGTAGTGATCTCTAGTATTATCAGACTTGATTTCAATTCGTGTGTGTGTATGTGTGTTCATGTGTGTGGGGCAGACATCTCTGTGTCTGTCTAATGTCTATCTGTATTGTATATAATGCCTGTCTGTGTTGTTTATGTTGTTGCCCCTGTTATATATAACCCTTCTTTATCCCCTCAGCTTGAGGACATTTCCTGCAAATCGTTTTTCAGACTCCACATCACATGTTGCAGGCTGAAGCTGTGTTCCAGATTTTATGCCCCAACCCAAACTATTTCAAAAACCTTAAAGGGGGTATGTATATTTTCTAAGATGTATTTCCTTGATAGGTATAATTTTTATAGTCTATTTCCTTATGTAGTTGTAGTTTTCCATTTCCTTTTTTTTTTTTGGTTTTTGGGCCACACCCAGTGACGCTCAGGGGGTTACTCCTGGCTATTTGCTCAGAAGTCGCTCCTGGCAGGCACAGGGGACCATATGGGGAACCGGGGGATCGAACCGATGTCCGTCCTAGGTTAGCGCAGGCACCTTACCTCCAGCGCCACCGCCCGGCCCCCCCATTTCCTTCTTTTGAATTAGTTTAGTAGGAAATTCTAGTGGATAAATTTCTCTTGAGTTTTGAGTTCATCTTAAAACCAGATGATAGGGATTGTTTAGCTTGTTATTTTTTACCCTATATGCATTAGTAGTATCGTGTGGCATTGTTCTTTTTTTGCATAGGCACATTAAAACAGGGAAATCCTGGTTATAGAAAGAAATTCTTATCTAGTAGGGATAGTAACTCCTAAATTTTATACTGCAGGAAGCCTTTTACCCTGTCATAGTAACTTGACATAGAGTTCAATTGATTGGACATTGGCTGTTCACCCATGCCTTGGATGCCATATTGGAACTGGCATAATTTCTGCATCATCAGGAATTGAACTTTTACAAAGGAAGACCCTACTACTGTCCTGGCACTGACTTGCTCCAGGCAGGGCTCATAATTTGGTTTCAGCAAAAATTTGCTTTCAGGACAGGGTTCCCAGCCTCACCACCTAACAGTGAGATGAAACCAGAAGACACTCCATAACACCCTGACTTTGACATAATAACTGTACAAAAAACAAGATCTCTAGTTACAAAAGCCTGACTGCAACAACATGATTGAGAGCTTTTCCTGAGACCATGAAGAAAGAGTTTGTACTTAGACAACTTATTATGCCAAGATTCTTAGTTGATCTTATGGCAGCATGCTTTATGAGTAGGTACACCCTGTTTTTTAAATCAATTTTTTCACTTTCTATTTTTCACAATTTTTTTCTGTACCTGTGCAAAAAACAAAAACTGTCAGTCCCCCTTTTTGTCTCCTTTTTTTTTGGGGGGGGTCACACCCAGCAGTGCTCAGGGATTACTCCTGGCTCCATGCTCAGAAATTGCTCCTGGCAGGCACGGGGGACCATATGGGGCACCGGGATTCGAACCGATGACCTTTTGCATGAAAGGCAAACGCCTTACCTCCATGCTATCTCCCGGGCCCCGTATCCTTTTTTTTTTTTTTAAAATTTTTGCATTAGATTCCTACTTTTTTCAAAGAACCTTGCGGTATGGATTATATTATTTTATTTCATGTTTATTTATTTTTCTATAAAATTAAAAAGGGAAAACTGAAAGAAAGAATGGGGGCCAGGAGCCAAGTAGTCTCAGGTACATTGGTGGAGTGAAAAAAAACCAGAACTAAATATCCAAGCCAAAGTCAACAACAATAGAGTCAAGAGATCCGAACTATAACAATCTAAATGGGCCTGTTACACTAGCAGGCAAGTGG
Organism: Crocidura indochinensis; assembly: GCA_004027635.1. Taxonomy (NCBI): domain Eukaryota; kingdom Metazoa; phylum Chordata; class Mammalia; order Eulipotyphla; family Soricidae; genus Crocidura; species Crocidura indochinensis. The sequence continues at coordinate 16,017 of PVKC010009334.1, forward strand.
GCAAAGGGTACTGGTATAGGACACGTTTTGGAAACATTGGTGGAGGGAGGTTGATACCAGTGGTAGGAATGGAATGGCTCTGATTCGATGTATATCTGAAGTCCAACTATAAAGGATTTTGTAAATCACAATAGTTTAAATAAATAAAATATAAACTTATCAACTAAACTGGTTGTATTTTTGAGGACCCCTGCCTGACATTGAGAGGAACTGGAGACAGAAAGAGGGGAATTGTAGAATGCAGAGCACATTCCACACATGCGCACTGCATCCTGGGACAAGTGGGCCCTAAGCAGTACATATAGCAGCAGCTAAAAATGTTCTCATCCCAGATGTCCTTCAGTAGATGAATGGCCAAAGAAACTGTGGTACATATACACAAATATTATGCAGCCATAAGGAGAGATGAAGTCATGAAATTTTTCTATACATGGATGTACATGGAATCTATTATGCTGAGTGAAATAAGTCAGAAGAAGTGAGATAGATGCAGAATAGTCTTACTCATCTATGGGTTTTAAGAAAAATAAAAGACATTTTTGCAATAATTCTCAGAGACAAAAGAGAGGAAGCTGGAAGGTCCAGCTCACAACATGAAGCTCAACACAGAGTGATAAGTGCAGTTAGAGAAATAACTACATTAAGAACTATCATAGCCAAGTGAATGGATAAGGGAAGTAGAAAGCCTGTCTAGAGTACAGGCGGGGTGTGGGGTGGGGAAAGGTAGATTTGGGACATTGGTGATGGGAATGTTGCACTGGTGAAGGTGGATGCTCTTTACATGACTGAAACCCAACTACAATCATATTTGTAATCTAGGTGTTTAAATGAAGATATTAATAAAAAAATGTTCTCATCTGGCCACATGTGGCATACAGGACTTAGTTTGAGGACTTCTGCTAAGCTAAGACAGCACAACTGATATTCAGGTAACTGGATGTTTAAAAGAGGTGAGTGAGCTCTGTTTTTTTCACAATGATCTTTCCTATGGTTCTGGGGGCTGCCTCTATGCTCAGAGATGGTTGGCCTGTGTGGTACAAGCCTAAGTATTTAGTACTTGTGTCAGATTGAGGGGTGAGGGGCATCTCTATTACTATATCTGGTGGTGCTCAGGGAGATAAGTACTCTACCATTTGAGTGCTATGGCCATTACTTATTTCCATGATTTATTTATAATTTTGTTGTGGTGGTTGTTTGGGGGCCACACCTGGTGGCGCTCTGGGGTTACTCCTAGCTATGTGCTCAGAAATCTCTCCTGGCTGGGGGACCAGATGGGATGCCAGAATTTGAACCACTGTCTGTCCTAAATCAGATATGTGCAAGGCAAATGCCCTACCACTGTGCTATCGTTATGGCCCCTATAATTTATTTTTTATTTTTATTTTTTTAATTTTTACTGTGGTCAAAGTGAATTACAATTCTTTCACAGTAATATCTAAGGCACATAGTGACAATGAATGAAGGGCATTCTCATCACCAGTGTTGTCCTCCCTCCACCCCTGTTCCCAGTATGCAGCCCACATCTCCCTCCTTTACCCCCAGAATGCTAGTACAACTGTTCCCTCCTTGTACAGCTTGTTGTGGATTGGGTATAGATTTTGTGGTCATTGACTTTGGATTTGGTATTCATCAGTTTTTATTTCCATCAAATGAATATACAACTGTCTGGTCTTGGTACCATCCATTTTCCCCCCTCAAATTATGAGGCTAATTAAGGTGATTCCAGTAATGTTGTTCTATCGAAGATATAAGAAAAGATATGGGAGAAGAAAAGAAAAAAGGAAAAAGGCAGGTAAGGGAACACTAGCCATTAACCCCTCTCACCAAACAGAAAAGGGGCTGTCCTTGGTTGGGTCTTTTCTCTGGCAGACTTCTGGTCTGTAGCACCATTACCAAAACTTCATTCACCTGAGGACAGTTTAGGTAGTTTACCATAATACCATAATGCTCAGAATTTGAGATTGCTTTTAGGAAAGGAAATGGGATGTTCAAGACCCGCTGAACAATATTTCATGGTATATACAGGGCTCAATACCATGTTACATAGTTTTCTATAATGCTCTATATACACAATCTAATCAATGAAGTCTTTCTCCAGTAAAGTTTACCCTCACCAACCAGGATTGGTCCAAAAAATGGAAAACCTTTACATTAGACTTGCTGACTTGAATTTATTTTTCTTTCCTTTTCCACAGAGACAGGAATGCAGCCCTGAATGCTGACAACTGTGGCCAAAACCTTCGCAAAAGAGAGACAGAGAGACATCTAAAGCTAGACAAGGTTGGGAGGGATGGAATCTGGGGACATCTGCAGCCAGAATTGTGCAGTGGTGAAGAATGTTGTACGATGTATGACCGATGTTTAATCATGAACAACTGTGAATCTGTAATAAAAGAATATTGTTGACAACCTTGTAGCCATGTTATTTAAATAAAGTAATTAAAAATTGCTCAGATCAAATTCCTTTCTAATGAAATATGCTTGAGGTGCCAGTCAGTCTCTGAGCTCTTCCCTAAGACAGACAGAGAGCCTATTCATACAAACTTGTTCAAGTGGAATCATTAGTATCATTAGTCAGGTAATTTTATTTTATCTATTTTTTGAATTGATATAAAAAGAAATAATCTCTACGTGTGGCACAGAGTTCCATATGCACGAACAACCAGTATTCATGCAAACTATTATTGTTGCATTGCATAGATCCTATTTTGCACTATAAAATATTTTTAAATGTACAGACTTATTTATTTTTTTATTTTCAGTTGGGGTCACACCTAATGGTGCTTAGGGAAACATGATATTGGAGATTGAACATGGACCTCCACATACAAAGCATCTCCTTGGTCCATCAAGCAACTCTTGTCCCTAGAAAACTCTTGCTTGTCTGTGTTACTATAATGTTTGGGGAACAATATGCAAAATGCAAAACAGGTTGGACCTGGAATAAGAATTAAGGTTTGACTAAAGAAAATCTAGGATGCAAAAAGTTAAAGTGTGCAATTAACCTAATAGATTTCTGGTAAAAAGTGTAATGAATGAATAAGAGAGTACATGGACAAATAAATATTAATATCAAAGTGTCACATCTGATACAATTACTAAATCTCAGGAGTTGTATTCTGCTATTAGTGGATACAAACTGTATCATTATTCTCTAAAATGTGGTATGTTATTTGTTTATATAATCACTGTAGAGTTCATGTAGTAAGTTTCACTTAAAATTTACTGGGGAGGGGCTGGAATGATAGTACAGCGGTATAGGGCACTTGCTTTGCATGTGACTGGTCCGTGTTCAGTATCCAGAGTCTCATGTGGTCCCTTGAGCCCTGCCAGGAGTGATTCCTGAGCACAGAGCTAGGAGTAAGCCTTGAGCACCACCAGGTACAGTCCCAAAATAACAACAACAACAACAACAACAACAGCAACAAATTACTGAGGAAATGTCACTTGCAAAAATAAGCCCAATCATTTTCTCAACATTCATTAATTAATTAATCTCCTTTTCATCAATCATCTTTTTATCTGTTTGCCATCACAGGTGCTAGACTCTGAGAATATGTCAGCAAAGGTGCAATGAAGGCTCTTTGTCACAAAGGGTTTTATTAAAATCATTTAAATCCTGAGCGATTTGAAAATTTTGATATTAAAGACTGTGTTACTTGCCAGAATGGGAATCTTTGTGTTTTCTTGTTTAACTGGTTCTTATTTGACTAACACAGGTAACTCCAGTATATTCAATAATTGAATCTGGGCATTTAATAGATTCTAAAGGGATTCTGATGAGACAAAATATGCGAGAGCATGTAAGTAATAATAAATGACCATTCACTTTTTTTATTTTCTCAATATCTATATAGCTCATATAATATAACTAGTTACTTTGTTTATTTTTATTTTGGGGCCATACTCAGCTATCCTGAATCTGTTCAGAGTGCTTCTAAAACAGCTCAGAATGTGATGTCATGGATTATACTTTGTGCTGCTGTGGATCAAATCCAGTTGACTGCATTCTCTGACCCAAGTCACTGGTTATTTTAGAAATTATTTTTTCAGCATCAACAGCTAAAGCCAATTCTCTTTCTTTTTTCTCTATCAAAATTTTTTGAACAATTAAACCTGTATTGAAGATGTCATTGTAATTTATGATCTTAGATTTCTTAGGCTTCTTTACCTGGATCAATACTTTTTAATTTTCAATGCTTGTTGTTATTAAAAATGAAAATTGAACAATTATGATGAACTGTTATGCTCATAGCAGGTTTTTAACATTCAAAAAATGAAAACACTGGACCAGAGTCATAGTTTAGCAGGTAAAGTGCTTGCCTTGCATGTGACCAACCTGGGTTCTATTCTCAGCATCCCCTATGGTCCCCTGAACCTGCCAGAAGTGATTCCTAAGTGCAAAACCAGAGGCAACTCCTGAATATCACTGTGTGTGGCCCAGAAACCAAATTTAAAAAAGAAATGAAAAATAAGAAAAAACAGGAGACATGAGAAAAAGTTCGTTGCCTCATGGGAAAGCAAAAATCATCTCAAATGCACAATGAATTTGGAAGACTTCAGTGCCTGATCACAAATTGTACCCCTGCCTCCTCATTGCTGAAGATGCTCCAGTTACCCAACTGAAGTTTGCCCAAGTCCTTCTTGTGTGACGTCCTCCTTGTGAAATTAGGCAATTTCTGGGGATTTCTAAAAGTAAAAAGGACAAAAGCGTACATTTTTGCATAGATACATTTATACATATTTCTTTAAACTACTCCCTTCTTGTAGGAGTGACTTGAGCTGTAAACTGTTGCTGAATAGCTTGTGCTTCTATATAATGAAGTACCACTGGAGAGAACAGTCACTTGTGGCAGGTAGCAAAGAAATTTCAATAAAGTAAACTCTTAGTATTATCAAAATTATACATTTGGGGCTGTTAGCATGGCCTAGAAAAAGATGAGGACAGGCTCATCTCATTAAAAGAGAAGAAATAGTGGAATTAGCTTGAATCTAATTACAAGCCACACTATCTAATGTAAAAACATGACTGTTTTTTCACTCCCATTCATTTTGACTAGTAATTAGTTTTGGCCTCTAAAATGCCACCCTTTAATCATCCAAACACAGATGTGATTTGCCGTGCAATTTAATCTTGCTTTAATGAAGAACTAATGGACGCATCGCAAATTACTTTCCCTGTTGGAGAAAAATTCTATTTCCTGCTTTTCAAAAGATCAAGAGTATCTTGTGATAATAGCCCGAGCGGCCCTGGCAGCCTCACCGCACAGAGCAAACAAGCTCTTTTACTCAACTCCCAATTCAATGGAGAAAAAGAGGCTACAATTAGCAACAAAGCAGGGGAAACGCAGCATTACAGCCGAATCACTTTCTGTAGCTCTACCCCCAGCAACCACTGGCTTGTTAGAGCCAGGTCTAAAGTGTCAGGCGCGAACAATGCGCTGTGATAAATTACTCTCTTCAAACAGCTGCACTGCTAATTTTCAATTATACACACAAATGGCTCTCAGATTGGAAGAAAATGGAGTGCATGGGGAGAACAGTAGTAGATTTCTGTTTGTTTGGTAGTGAGTGTGGAGGCGGGAGAATGACATCTTGGAAAGAAAGCCTGAGAGAGGAGTCGGTGTTTGAACCTCAGGAGACTAGTCATCCTGAATCTTAGGGAGATCCGTGCTTCCCCAGAGATTTAGCTCTGGGCTCTGCCTTAAAAGCATGAAATTAGGAGTTTCTTTCCTTCGTGGGCTTGTTTATTTGTTGGCTGTTTGTTTTGACCCGTCATCGAGCACTGTCTACGGAAGATTCGCTGCTGAACTTGATCTGTCTGGGAAAGAGAGTTTAGGATTCTAGAGCAGAGATTCTCTAGTTCCTGGTGCTTTCACAACCTTGGTTCCAAATCCAGAACTTTCACCTCCCTTCTCTCATCTTTAGTTCCTCACCTATTTGCACTTCCTCTCAGCGCACTCTCAAGCTTTCAGTTTTATCAATGGCTTTTCCTTCTGGGCAGAACCCAATGCTTCATGTCCAAAAAACGACTCCTACCTTTTCATTTCAGCAATCATTTGAAAAATCACTCTATGAGAATCAAAAAATTTGGAAAAATAGCAGGATTTTTTTTTTTCTAAAGAAGACTATTTTCTTCAGAGATACTAAATGTGGCCAGAAATTTCTCATATGAAAACAGGCGTGGGGACATGTTTGTTCTTGTTTGGTTTGGGTGCAGAGACGAACAGAGCAAATGGGAAAACATTACTACTCCGCTTTCTTGACCAATGTGTTTTCCTGTGTCCTAAGTGCCAGTATGTTTTGGAATTGACTTTAAAATTAGAGTTCAGGCGGGTACATGCTTCTAATTACCTGTAATCTTTTAGAAATGATTTATAGTGAGGCTATGTCCAAACACTCCCCCACCACTTTGCATCCTTGTGCTACATATGCATGCTTCTCACCTCTTCTTTTCAACTGTGGCTCTTTTCCAGGAAACAAAAGGCAAGGACTGGTTTTTTTCAGAGGAAGACACTTGTTCAAGGTCTGATTGGTGACATGAATTTACTTTCTTATACAAAATACACGGCTAGTTCTCAGTGAATCATTTGCCGCATACTTGGAGAAGGAGGATATACCTACCACAAGTGTGTGACATGCGGTTCTTTCTTTAGGTGGAAATTGCTTTATGTCCAGAGAAGCTGCTCTTTTGTCTTGCACAAGGATGGTGTTGATGCTACTATATTTTTATCTGGAAGACGCTATGAGCCTCTCGCTTCCTCTAAGTGTCTATTCATTGTTTTCAATGACAAGGATGCATTCACCTTTTGGGAAGTAGTGGGGTAGGCAGGCACTATTTTACCCTACTGAATCAAGCTGGGGCTCCCTTTGACTTCAATAGCTGGCAAGAAGACGACAAATGGGTCTCATCTGCTTAAGGGCCACACATTAATGTAACACAATCATTTGGCCTGGAGAGGATAATGGCCATTAAAATGTTCTGATTTCTAGCCATTTTCTAGAAGATTGAATGTAATGTAAATGAATGTTCAAAAAGGGTCTTCCAGAATGGAATTTGTTTTTAAAAGAACAACCATTTTAGAAGCATCACCTCTTTCAGAGCAATCTTCCTGGACAAGGAAAAGCTATGAGGGCTATATATTCAAATTAGGAATAAATAAATAAATCAGAAGAGACACTGGGAAACTTAAAAATTAAAGTTACATATCTCTATGCAGTGGGGGAAGGTTATTGGGAGTAGGGGAGCTGGTTGTGATATTGAATGAAACATCTTCCTTCCTTCCTTCCTTCCTTTCCTTCATTCCTTCTTTCTTTCCTTCTTTCTTTTATCTTTCTTCCTTCTTTCTTTCCTTCCCTCTTTCTCCCTTTCCTTTCACTTTTCTTTTTTCCTTTCCTTCTTTTTCCTTTTTTCTATTTCTTCTTTTTCTTTCTTCTTTCCTTCTTTTGTCTTTCTTTTTTCTCTATTTCTTCTCTTTATTTTCTCCTCTCTCCCTCGTCTCTTTCTTCCTTCCTTTCCTTCCTTCTTTCTTTTCTTCTTTCTTTTATCTGTCTATCTTCCTTCTTTCTTTCCTTCCTTCTCTCTTTCTTTCCTTTCACTTTTCTTTTTTCTTTTTTCCTTTCCTTTTTCCTTTTTTCTATTTCTTCTTTCTTTTTCTTCTTTCCTTTGGTCTTTTTTTGTTTTTTTCTCTATTTCTTCTCTTTATTTTCTCCTCTCCTTTCTTTCTTTCTTTCTTTCTTTCTTTCTTTCTTTCTTTCCTTCTTTCCTTCCTTCCTTCTTTCTTTCTTTCTTTCTTTCTTTCTTTCTTTCTTTCTTTCTTTCTTTCTTTCTTTCTTTCTTTCTTTCTTTCTTTCTTTCTTTCTTTCTTTCTTTCTTTCTTTCTTTCTTTCTCCTTCCTTTCCTTCCTTCTTTCTTTTATCTGTCTTCCTTCCTTCCTTCTTTCTCTTTCTTTCCTTTCACTTTTCTTTTTTCCTTTCTTCTTTTTCCTTTTTCTCTATTTCTTCTTTCTTCTTTCCTTCTTTTGTCTTTCTTTTTGTTTTTCTCTATTTCTTCTCTTTATTTTCTCCTCTCTCTCTCTCTCTCTCTCTCTCTCTCTCTCTCTCTTGCTTGCTCACTTGCTCACTGAAGTGGGATTTTCCTCCATCTACTTTATAATCATTACAGAAATTTAAACCTCAAACCATTTCAGCCCAAGCTTATACTAAGCTTGTTAGTGGTTTCTGATGCTGTGGACGATAATGCTGCAGCATTACCATAAATCAGCAGAATTAACTATGATCTTCAGAAGCATGCTTGAAAGTGGGTGACAGAAGTCTGCAATTTGGTGCTCTGAATATTATGATAACATTCTATATTAAATGTTCATAATCTACTTAAAGTTGAGCTTCAAGTACATTTGTATTTGTGCTTGGCCCAGAATTAAAAACTGGTAACAATGGTTACAATCCTTGTGAAGCTTCATTATTTCCAAATGCAAATAGTAAAAATATATGGTCATGTACTAAGTGGACTTTCTTACTAATTTTTAATTGCAATACAAATTGTCCATTTCTATTTTGATCTAAAAGTTGTTACTAAGTTATGGAATTTAACAATTGATTTAAATTGGTATTTTTTCACACTGCTATCTATTAGTATATGATTTATAGATTCAGATACATTTCTGACATTACATTTCAAGTTTTAAAAAGATGTTAATGGTGGAGGGAAGGTCACACTCTTAGTGGAACTGGCATTGGAACACTGAAAGCCCGAGACAACTGTATTATGAATAACTATAAATCACAAAGTTTAATAAAGTTAAAAAAATTAAAACATGTTTTAGTTACCCTGCCTATTACATGTCAGTTTCTTTTTTTGAGGGGGGAAGGGTGAGTAGGACCACACCTGACAGTGCTTAGGGGTTACTTCTGGATTTGAGCTCATAAATCATTCCTGGCAGGCTCAGGAAAAAATACAGAATACCAGAGATCGAACCCAGGTCCATTCTGGACCAGCTGCATGCAAGCAAATACCTATATTTCAGTTATATATATATGTATATATACATATATATTTCTGTCGCAGAAGATCTGTTTTGAGCACTGAGTCTAAATAGCAATATCATATTTTTAAATGAACAATAATTAATATATAGCATATTTTGTGTGCCATCATCCAAAATTCAAATAATCTTTGACTTGACTTATAAATATCCTACTTATTAGCAAATTGAGTTATTTTTTATTGTCCTTGTTATTCTTTGATAGCTTACAAATATATCAAAACATATCGATTATGTTCCAGAGGTTGGAGGTGAATACTTAGCAAATAGATTTTTACAGTGTTAAGAAAACGTATTTATTGCTTGAGCCACTGCCTAGCCATTTACGCTTACCTCTAAATTGAATCTAAGGTAGGGATGATATCAAATCAGTGATTAATTTAGCAGGTAAGTGATTTGAACACTTTAAAGATTAAAAATATTGGGGCAGGATGTTTACCTTGCAAGAGGCCAACCCAGGACCATCGTTGGTTTGAATCACAGCATCCCATATGGTCCCCCGTGCTTGCCAGAAGCGATTTCTGAGCAGAGAACCAGCAGTAACCCCTGAGTGCCACTGGGTGTGGCACAAAAACCCCCCAAAATGATAAAGATTAAAAATATTATGTAATTTATTAGGCTAAAAAAGAATTAAATGCATAATTCAAGATGTAAAGAGAACTTTATTTTCTCAGTGGTTTTGTGCAAATATAAGGATGTTAGACTTCTGACAGTCTTTCAGAATGGATGTACAGAACAGAAAAGCTCATCTGAACCAGATCCTAAATGGGATTAAATATGATCTATTTTAAAAGGATAATCTTAGAAAAACCCTTATAAAATTCCAACATTTAAATCTTTCAAAGGAGCTCTGCATCTCAAGTCGCCTCTGGCAATGGAGGAAGATTCTGAATCCTAAGAGTCATGAGGTATGTATGGTACAGGTATATGCTATATGGTTCAGTGTATGCTATAGATGTATAATATACAACGTATAGTATAGATGTACAGAGGATGGTGCAGGTGTGTCATATAGTGTATTGTGCAGATGCACAATATTTAGTATATTGTGTGTGCTGTATATGTACAGTGTATAGTGTAGGTGTAACATATATATGGCTTAGGTGTATGGTACAGCTATATAGCATCAGTGAACAGTATATAGTATAGGTATATATTGCCCTCTCACACTATCAGTAGCAGTGAGTTTTGAAAGCAGTTTTTCTCTAAAAAGAATCCTTATGTTTTTATTTCTTCCACAAAAATAGTGTGAGCCAGAAAAGGGAGCCAGAAAAGCAACTTGAGAGAAAAAAATCTGCCCTCTCTATGAAAGAAGTGCTATAGAATAGCAATGATACCACACTTATTGGGTGTCTAATAATACCTATAAATGACTTTATTTCTAATTCTCAATAATAGTAGACTTTTTAAAACTTTCTCTTCCTTCCTTCCTCCTTTCTTTTTCTTTCTTTCTTTCTTTCTTTCTTTCCTTCTTTCTTTCTTTCTTTCTTTCTTTCTTTCTTTCTTTCTCTTTCTTTTTCTTTTTTCTTCCTTCCTTCCTTCCTTTCTCTCTTTCTTCTTCCTTCCTTTTTTCTTTTTCTCTTCCTTCCTTTCTCTTTCTTTCTTACTTCCTTTTCTGTCTTTCTTCTCTTTTTTCTTCCTTCCTTTCTTCCTTCCTTACTTTTCTTTCTTCTCTTTTTTCTTCCTTCTTTCTCTTTCTTCCTTACTTCCTTTTCTTTCTTTCTCTTTCTTTCTTTTTTCTCTTTTTCTTCCTTCCTTTCTCTTTCTTCCTTCCTTCCTTCCTTTCTTTCCTTTTTCTTCCTTCTTTCTCTTTCTTCCTTACTTCCATTTCTTTCTTTCTTTCCTTCCTTCCTTCTTTCTTTTTCTTTCTTTCTTTCTTTCTTTCTTTCTTTCTTTCTTTCTTTCTTTCTTT
>PVKC010009335.1:0-26989 GCA_004027635.1 Crocidura indochinensis
GGGGGTGGGGCGCAAACGTGGGGGAGAATTCCCCTACCTTTTGCAGCCGCCTGGAGTCTGGGAAACGAGCAGGGGTGGGGCGCAAACGTGGCAGAGAATTCCCCTACCTTTTGCAGCCGCCTGGAGTCTGGGACTTTATTAATTATTTTTAAATATCTTTATTTAAACACCTTGATTACAAACATGATTGTAGTTTGGTTTCAGTCATAACATATAAAGAACATTCACCTTCACCCAGTGCAACATTACCAATACCAAAGCCCTAAATTTCCCTCCTCTCCACCCTTCCCCCGCCTGTATTTGAGACAGGTATTCTACTTGCCTCATTCATTCACATTGTTCCATTATTTAAACATTTTAGAAGTTCTTAGGGAGCATTTTAAGTTCTACATGTAATGACACAAAATTAGTGAAGAAAAAGAAAGTAAAAAATGTGCGAAGGAATGACCTAAGCCTGCTGTGACAGTGGAAATAATTGTGTTTTTGAACACCCAAAGTGCTTTTTTAAATAAAATTTTAGGGAACAAGTGTTCTGGAAGGTCAAATGTCTTGCTCAAAATGATAGCTACTGAATAGAAAAAGTGCCAGCATTCAGCAGACTCATGTGATGATTTTGTGGGATGTACCCAACATTGTAAATTACTCTAAGTAATAAATCCTTAATCTATCCCTAATCAAATCCTTAATCAATCAATGACTGACAAATGCTTTGACTCTGACATAGCACACATATCACTTATACATTTTACTCCCCAACTTCAGAATATTTGTTTCCAAATTTATCATTTATGTAATTGGGAAGCAATAGGGTTATGTGAGAAATGAATTGCTCCTAGCATCTCAAATGTTTTATGATACAAGGTGCAACTATACTTTTTAATTAATACTGTCACACATGAGAAACAGGACTTTTACCAAATTTTTTATTCTTTAAGTATTCTTGTAAAGCTCTAACTATAAGGAACAAAATGTGTTTTCTTTTTACTTGTGACCAGGAGGCTGGTAGTTGAGATCAAGGTCATGTGGCTTTAATTAATCAGCATTTGAACTTTGGCCAGCCAAATGGGAACTCATCAGCTAGAACTGGTTACATGTGCATACTGGGTGGCTTTTGAATGTTCAACATGATCTGAGAGTTTTCCAATTGGGCATCTTTTATTTTTCTATAAATGCCACCAGTGTGGGTAGAAGAGGCAAAGAAGGCAAGTGACTTAAAGACTAAAGATAACATCTTTAGAAACCAAGTAAAGGTGCATTAGAGGACTAACAATAAATAAGTACATTTTCTGTTCACCGTCTCTGTAACAATCTAGAGGAGCGTAAGTCTAGGAAAATGTAATGAAAGCAATGGTAACTCTTACAGTAGAGTGGTAATTACAGTCTAGATATTACAGGCTGATGAAAATTATACTGTTTATAATGAGTTGCCACAGAACTAAGTATTTTCTGAAGTCTTTAGTATGATTTGTGTTTGTGCACATACTTAAAGCATCAGGGAACAATTTATAAACATGAACCTTTGAACAGTGCCAGAATCGACATTTAAGATTAGAGAGACTGTTTAATGTTTTCTGATTTATTGAGGATAGATCATAATTTCCAGACACTCTCACAGTCAATTACAGAACTGCATGGTACATCATTTGGAAACATAAAAGTAAATATAATATCTTTTTCTGTATTTGTGAGCATGTCAACTCAAGAAAATATTTTGTCTTGTATTTAATAGATATACTTCAAGGGCAACTTATTGATGGTATTGGTGGGGGGGTATTGCTATACCTTGTTTATATCTTCTTTTCATATAACACAAAGAACTTCCATACAGAAATAAAGAGCGCTGGACTGCATCTCTGATTTCCCAAGACCTGTATATTTATGTATAAAAGAGCAGAAATTATTAATAATAACCACTAAGATTTTTATGGGAGTAATTCTTCTGCTTATTGTCCTTTCTCTAGAAATCTCAAAGGAAAGATAGGGTAATGGCCTGTAGATGCTTATGAGCTATAGCTCATAGGAAGTAGTATTTCTTTTAATCCATTTATGTATTTAGTGACATCATATTGGTAATTTGATATCAACCATAATAGATACTTTACCTGAGAAAAGTAGAAAAGGTATGAATCATTACTGTACCCTCACAAGCATTATTTACATAGTTATCAACACATCCATGAAATTGAGTATATTTTTAAATTTTGCTGATTGAAAGTCAGTGGTTAACAATAACATACATGATGGTTTCTCATGCACATAATTCTAACACCATACACATCACCAGTGAATCTACTTCCCTCTCTCCAAAGATCCCTACATCCCTTTATTTTAACAATTCTTCCTCACCAAAATTAATTGTGTGGTTAAATTCTGTTATATGTGTTTGGACCTTTATGCACCATTGTTGTATATCTTTAAGTGCCATATCTGAGAGAAATCTTTATGCATCTATTTATTTTTTCTCGAGTAACTTTTTTTCAGCATGATATCCTTTGTTTTTTATTTCCATATTGCTACAAATTGCATATTTTTTCTGTCTTAGAGCTGTTTATTATTCTTTGTGTGTATATATGTGTATATATATTGCAACTTTTTGAACCATTTTACTGTAGTTGGGTATTTTGCCTTTTCCATATCTTGTCTATTGTACTGAATAAAGTTATGAATGCATATACATGTTTACATATATCATTTTGAATCAGTGATTTCCTGTTTGGGAATAGATGCAAAGAAATAGTATTTGTGGGAGATGTGGTAGTTCTATTCCATTTTTTTTATTTTGGACACTGATTTATTGTGCTAATGCTTAGTAGTAAAATTGCAAGTTGAAAACCTCATGCTATAATATCCTATAGCCATAGGATAAATATCTTTTCTATTAGGCTTAAAGCCATAGCCTATAAATTTCACAAAAATTATAAGAAATCAAAGTTCTCTTAACATCGTATATATGCAGATTGTATAATATACTTTTTGAGGTGAATTATAATGAGGATAAATTATTCTCTAATTTTTCTTCTGTGATAGCTTGTTTGGGAATATTGTTTGGGAATCTATTAGAAATGCATATCCTCTGGTTCTACTTCAAGCTTATTCCATCAGAGACTGTGGAGTGGGTCTCACCAGTGTTTTAAAAAGCTGTCTCAGTAATTTTGATGTACATTAATCTGTTGATAATAAATTCTTTAAAAAGATGTACAAGACACAATGCAAATGAACCTTGAATAATATGGAGATTGAGCGAATTGCCTTTCTACACAGATAAAAATTCTTATATAACTGACTTTTCCCAAAGTTAATTATTAATTTTTTTTTTGGTTTATGGGTCACACCCGGCAGTGCTCAGGGGTTACTCCTGGCTTCATGCTCAGAAATTGCTCCTGGCAGGCACGGGGGACCATATGGGGCACCAGGATTCGAACTGATGACCTTTTGCATGAAAGGCAAACACCTTACCTCCATGCTATCTCCCGGGCCCCAATTATTAAAATTTTTCTATTGACTGGAAAACTCAATGAAAACATAAGCAATATTTATCTCTATGCATATGAATAACTATTTTTTATAAAAGAGGCACAATGATTTATGTACCTCATGTTATGTTCATGATAAGCTTTCATCTACTCAACACTCTAAAATTATAACCTCCCCTAGATTGTTGGGTGACCTTCATTATTATCTCAGGATTCCCTTCCTTCTATCTTCTCTTACCCTCCTCTAACACTGTAAGAGAAAATAATACTAGTTTCTATTAATGTGCTGCTTATATTTTCAAAACATTGGATTTGCCACTTTTGTTTTTATTTTGTTCATTTTATTCATGTGACATATAGAGATTTTTTAATGTCTAAATTCCTTGGGCCATTTCTATTATTATTTGGCTATTGTTAATTCCTTATGTTTCTTTATATCTTATATATGAGAAATACCATTCTGAGTCTGTTTATAACCATGTGAACACAACTAAATTTATTCAGTTATATTCACCTAGTTGCAAATTGTTCTGTGTATTGTTAAAGAAGACAGAAGAAAAGATGATTAGGAAAATCATAAAGGAAACTCCCAGAGCTAAAGATGGCATACAACCAAATCCTGCATGCCCAAAGATTAGCAGCTAAAAGAGACCCAAAGAAAAGAATCCAAAGACACATCTTAGACATGATGACAAATCCCACAAGATAGGGAAAGAATACTGAAAGCAGCAAGATCAAAAAGGGAAATTGCATTCAAAGGAGCATCCTTAAGATTTACAGCAGACCTATCACAAGAAACTTTCAAGGCCAGAGGCAGTGATGGGAGACAGTGACAAAACTCAGCGAAATGAATGCTACACCTAGAATACTGCACCCAGCCAGACTCACTTTCAGGTTTGAAGGAAGTATACATTGCTTCACAATAAACAACAGCTCCCAAACTTTAGAGACTCAAAACCTGCCTTGAAAGAAAAACTGAAAGGTCTACTTTAAGACAAGACAGATCAACAGACACACCAAACTTCTACACAAAGATGACACTAAATTCCATGACAATTTTCTCTCCCCAAAGTCAATGAACTAAATTAAATGCACCTGTTAAGGGACACAGAGAGGCAAAATAGATCAAAAGTCTGAGTCTAACATTTTTCTGCCCAAAAGAAACACAACTGAATAGTCAGGAAAATCATAAGGAATATAAAATGAATTTATAATATTTTACTGTATTTTTATTTTTATATTAAATTAATATTCATAAGAAAATCCCCATGTAAGTAAATCTGTACAATTCAAACCTGTTCTGTTCAATGGTCATTATTGTGAAGTGATGCAATGGTAAAGTTAAGTTGTGACATAAATTTTATGACTTTTAACTTGAACTATTTACCTCTAGTCCTTTTCAGGAAAATTAAAAAAAAAACCCACGATCTTATCTATTCATGAACTCAGGCACATATATTCATATTAATGAGGATGATTGTTCTTCTGAAAAATTTACATTATTTTTATATGTTAAAGAAATTGCCATTACAAATATCATCTTTTATGTTCCTATTCTTACATAATGCTTCTATATTTTTCACTTCCCCAAAACTTCTCATTCCAAGCTCTCAAAAATTTGAGACACTAATTTTGTATGCACCAATTATGCATGCCTAACTCAGTCTTTTTTTTTAATTGGTTGTAGTTGATCATTATAGTCATATATAAATTTTGTTAGTTGTTTTTTCTTTGCAAATTCTATATACATTTTCAAAACATGAACAAAATGCACAAGATTTTCTATTTTCCATTTGCATTTTGATTTTTTAATTTTATTCATGTGATAAATAGAGCTTTCTGATTTAAAAATGCCCCCAAGCTTCTTTTCTTTTCTTTTTTATATTTGTAGTAAATATTTTCAATGATTAGACCATAAAATGCTTCTATATTTTTCAAGTTCTTGTAACATTTTATTTCTTACATTTAACTCTTTGACACATCTGGAAATTATTTGTTTAAAACATGAGGTAGAGTTCTAAGTTAACTTTTTTTCTATGAAGATCCCTTTATATCACTCCAAGGGATGTGAAATTTATTTGAAAATTGATGGTGGGAGTCTCTGAAAAAAGTTGAGAGGGGAGCAATGATGTGATCAGGTTCTCACTAATGGAGGGCTTACAGTCCTTTGGCACCTGAATAGAGCAGATGTTTTTGGGTAGTGGACCTTCCTGCTTCGCATCATTCTATGTATGGTTTTCTCCACCTTCCTGGAAGACTGAGTTTGCCTTTCAATGATTAAAGCAATATCCACTAGTACTTCAGTAACACAACAGAGAAATCCATCATGTATTTGCTATAATTTGGCATTTGCCAGAAGCTGGTTGGAGACATTTGATGTATGTAAGAGACCATTGAGAGCTCATGTTCAACACTGATTCATCTATATTCTTTGAGATCAAGCCCAGTTCTGAGTTAACTCTTCAGAAAGCCATGTGTCTGGTCCATATTATCTTAGTACATTTCAGAAACACACTCTGAAAAGATTTAATGCTTTTCCCCTAGCTTTTATCTAAAGGCCTTCCAAGAAACATTAATTTTGAGATCCTTTCTCTATCTTTTATAAAAACACATGGTAGTAGGGGCACAATTTTTTCTTTGTTTGAATAAATATTTTACATGTGTTCTAAGATTTAAATTTATCTCAAATTCTTCTTGGGATTTATAACTTACAAATGCAGATCAATGATTAGAGTGTTTATAAGACAACTTCAGAGAAGTGTTTTGAATGTTTGGTGAGTTTTATTAAATATTTAGTCCATTTGTGCTGAGATAATTAAATATTTTAAGCTTGATGACTTATATAGCAAAAAATTCTGGAATTTGGGGATGGATTTCTGGAGATGAAGAAATTTAAAAAAAGGTCATGCTAATTTGGTATCTGGTGAAATTTCTCTTCCTGGATGATAGATTTCTATCTTTTCACAGTATCCTCACAAAGTTGAAAAAATGATCTCATCTGTCTCTTATAATGAAGGTCATTTGTGGAAGCTCTCTTCTTACTATAATCATACCTCAAAGTATCATTCTTCTAAATATCAGCAAATGGACTTTTTGACTAGTAATTCAACATCTACAATTGGGAGAGATAGAAACATTCAATCCATAACAAGCTGTTTTTGTTTAACTCTGATGGAATTACCATAATTTTCTTCTGAATTTTATAAGTTGAATCAGACAAGAAATGAAGAAATTCTATTTAGTGAAGGTTGAACTGCTCACCTATATCTACTCATTCAAACACATTTTTGTAGCCTGATACTGTTAATATGAAATGGATTTCTTTCTTCTGCATCAGTGCATTCTTGAGTATTGTATGAAAGTTTAATTTGTTTACATACTGTTGAGGATCATTTTTTCCAGAAAGTTATTATTTCACTGGGTGCTCTATCCTTCCACTCCTGCTGCATCAAATACCACATTGATTGATAATACCCAGTGCAATTTCTTCTTCATTTATTTAAATCTTCTAGAGTTTGAGATAGGTGAGGACAGATCATATCTATATTCTTGACTCAGTGACTGGAACTATCTGTGCCATTGCAAATATATATTTGAACAAATGAACAAATATGGTATAAAGTTTTAATTTACGAGAGTCCAAAGATAATGCTCTGACTTAGAGAGAGTATTTAAATTCTTTAATATAAATGAAGGTGGATGAAATGATATATAATGGGTAGGATGCTAGCATTGTATGTGGCTGGCCTGGATTTACCACTGGCATCCCATATGTACACCTTGCAACCAGCAGTAAAGCCTGAGTACAATCTGGTGTGGCCTAAAAGTCAAAATAAAATTAAATAATTTAATTTGATTGACCAGAGATTTCAGAATTCTTTCTCTTTATTTTTCTCCTTCTTTCCTTTATCCCTTTCTTCCTTTCTCATTCTGAATCTTCCTTCCTTCGTTCCTTCCTTCCTTCTTTCCTTCCTTCCTTCCTTCCTTCCTTCCTTCCTTCCTTCCTTCCTTCCTTCCTTCTTTCCTTCCTTCCTTCCTTTTTCTTTATTTTTTCTTTCATAATAATCACTAGCAAAGGACAAATGGTCTATTTTTGAGTTGGTTCTCCAGTTTCCTCTGCTTTCAGACATCATGGTATTGGTTTTCTGGCATTTTAATCTTAACTGAATTATGCCAGATGTTTTCCTGCTTCTTTAGTTTGTAGATTGCAGATAGTGAAATTCATTTTTTGTTTTTGTTTGGTTTTTGGGCTACATCTGGTGATGCTCAGGGCTTACTCCTGGCTATACAAACAGAAATCGCTTGGGGGACCTATAGGACACCAGGGGGTCGAACCGCGATCCATCCTAGGTTAGTGCAAACAAGGCACATGCCTTACCACAGTGCCATCGCTCCGGCCCCATGATAGTGAAACTTTTTGCCTTCCATAACTATTTGCATCAATTCTGATAATCTCACTCATATATATATATATATATATATATATATATATATACATATATATTCTATTGTTTCTGCTTCTTTGGGGAATATAGACAAAGAAGGAGTTGAGTGGTTATGACACAAACAATGTTACATCTAAAAGGATTACTCTTACTCTCCTTAGGAAATATTTGCTCAAACCTAAGGTGTACATTTTTTTTGGCGGGGGGTCACATCTGGTCTGAAATCACCTCTGGCAGGCTTAGAGATCATTTTTTGTTTGTTTGTTTGGGGATAACCACACCCATTGGCTTTCAGGGTTACTCCTGGCTCTGAGCTCAGAAATTGATCCTGGCATGCTTGAGAGACCACATAGGATGCTGGGAAACGAACCCAGGTTGACTGTGTACAAAGCAAATGCCCTACCCTCTGTGCTATCACTCTGACCCCGCTGCTAGTGTTATACTTCATAATCCCTGCCACCATGAGAATTACAAAGTTGCTGATTTCTAACATCCTCTTTCTAATTAGTGAAGATATATTTGCAAGCAATAACTGAGCAGACAAAAAACATCTCCAAGCATGAGGGTCTTATAAATAATCAGTCAGTCAGGCAATGGAATAGGAGGAAGAAATGAGGCACTGTTGGCAGTTTAGGCAATTACAAGAGGAAATTCAACAAGACAGCTGACACAAAGTGGTCATAGAGTTCTGGAAAGATCAGGTTAGCAAACCTTTTTAAGAGACAGAGATAACCCTAATGAAAGTGGTCAAGAAAGTACATTCCTGGGGCTGGAGTTTTGGCGCTAGAGGTAAGGCATCTGCCTTGCAAGTGGCAGTCTAGGACATACTGCGGTTCGATTCCCCGGCATCCCATCAGGAGCGATTTCTGAGCTCATATCCAGGAGTAACCACTGAGCATCATTGGGTGTGGCCCCAAAAAACTAGAAAAAAAGAAAGCACATTCCCACAGCAGAATTTGTTATTTTATAACCAATTTTTTTGGTGATTAATGTGAGGTTCATAACCTTTGCCGCAAGAGGAACTTAGCATGTGGCCTCCTCAATGAGGCTGGGTCAAACTATGGTATGGAGTCGGGTGCAGCCATTTTGGTAAGTTCATTCACTGTTGAGAGAGGGAGGAACTTCTTGAAAATATATAAAAGAAAGAATTTATAACACATGAAAATATATTGAAGCTATTAACAAGAACCTCCAGAGTTCCATCATAGCATTGTTTAAGCACTATCTTCTTGACATCTGAACACTTTAATGCAAACATGAAATATATGTTTCAGGAAGAAAAAAATAATGAGGTGACACCTATTTCAACTCTTGATCTTATACAACATTGCTTTATATGATGACAATCTGCAATTTATTAGGAAAAATTCAATTTTAAAGTGATTTGACATTTCTTTGTGATTTGAGAGAGAATAAAATCTCATTATTGCTGGACTAGAATATTGATTTTTTTTATTTCTCCCTGGCTGATCAAGAAAAGTGAGTTAAGTATTAATGGAGTGGAATCAGCAGTGTTAAACACAGGTAGTTCTGTACCATTAACTCTGATGACCCTTTATTATGTTTCATTTTAATATTGGTATAGTCAGAATATTTCAGTAAATAAGAGAAAACTTAACAGTTGCAAACAAAACAGTTGCAATTTAATAAGTGAGAAATTTGAGACTATTATGTTTTTGTGTTGTTGCAAAATGTGCATTATGCTTTAGTATTATGGAAAAAGAAAACCAAAATACTTGTAGAATATGGATTCTGCTAGAAATGTAGTCCATACACAAGAGTAAGAAATAGTATTCCCACACAATATTTCAGAAATTACTTGAAAATAGGAATTTTTGAGACTTCATGTGAAAAAAGACACAAACAGAAATGACAAAGAGTTTGTTTAAGTTGGTTAGAGTACCTTTTGTTTCTTTCTTTCCTTTTTTTTTGTGTGTGTGTGGTTTTTGGGTCACACCCGGCAGTGCTCAGGGGTTACTCCTGGCTCCATGCTCAGAAATTACTCCTGGCAGGCATGGGGGACCAAATGGGGCACCGGAATTTGAACCGATGACCTTTTGCATGAAAGGCAAACACTTTACCTCCATGCTATCTCCCGGGCCCCTACCTTTTGTTTCTTATAATCAAAAGAGGAAAAATAAATTCAAGAAAACTGAAACTGTCATTTATTCTATTTCACTGTGCCATCTATTCCCTCTATCACTAGAGAAAGGGTAGAATAAGATTTCATTTTTAAAGGTGCATGCCATTATAGACTTTAGAGAGCTAAAAAAACTATCAACAGTTTAGATTTATTATTTGTTTTAGTCTCCAATTTGATGTACCCTTTTACTAGTCAAACCTCCAGTCTTATGATCCCTAATATAGTTCATTTAAAACTCTTTACCTGGTCTTCTTTCTCTCCTTCCTATGGTACTGATTACAACAAAGCATTTTCTGCCAGGTGTTGGATAGAGTTAGAGAGGTGAGGTGTACTATTTTAGAAGATCTTTCAAGTCTTTAATCAACTGTCATACTGTGGTTCTTTCTCTATTTGGTATAGAAGGAGCTTGTAGGTGTCTGTGGGAGTGATGGCACAATCAATTGAACTGCACATGCGTGCTATGGATGATTCCACACAGATATGACCTTAAGTCTGGCATATAGCCCAGAACTGTGCTTTGGTGTGTCTCATTTTGTTATACTATGCAACTTCCTGTACCTGACTCTGACTCAATTCAAAGATTATTCCCCATCTCTGCCTACAACCAACTTGTTATCTAGGTGGAGAAATAACTGACTTTGTCCTCATTTCCTTTGGATGATTTCTTTTGCATTCAATAACTATAGTTATAGCTAGTAGTAGGGGCTTATAAGAGGAAAATAACAGTTTTGTGTGGGTGGTGGGAGTCAGTATATTCTAGAGTCAGTATACTCTGTAACATTCCTTAAATATCATTCTAGCCTGGGATTCTCCTTTTATTAATTTTTATAATTAACTTTTGGTACACATTCATAATATCACTAGAGACACCACTGGATTATTTTTCAATTAAAAATTTTTTATTTTAGTCAATAAATGCAAATATAAATATATCTTTTTGTTATAGTTTTTGTTTTCAAGTTTATGGCCTTTTTTCCATTATTATATATAGATCATGTCCTAACTTTTTACTAAGCAGGTGTCACCAAAAATATAAGAAATCTACTATCTGGGGCCCGGGAGATAGCATGGAGGTAAGGCTTTTGCCTTTCATGCAAAAGGTCACCGGTTTGAATCCCGGTGCCCCACATGGTCCCCCGTGCCTGCCAGGAGCAATTTCTGAGCATGGAGCCAGGAGTAACCCCTGAGCACTGCCGGGTGTGACCCAAAAAAACAAAACAAAACAAAAAACAACAAAAAAAGAAGAAATCTACTATGTACAATGTTACTTAATTTCACACGACAGGTAGCTATATGAGGACTTATTTCAAACACAAAGACACAATATACCATAGAATTTAGTAATTTCCTTTTTATTAAAAAATGTTGAAATGTCCCAAGGAAGTTAATTGTTGTTAGGAAGGAGAAAATGATATTGGTCTTGGCCTTAATTCTTGTTTTGTTTTGTTTTGTTTTTTTTTTTTGGTTTTTGGGCCACACCCGGTGATGCTCAGGGGTTACTCCTGGCTATTCACTCAGAAGCCGCTCCTGGCAGGCACGGGGGACCATATGGGGAACCGGGGGATCGAACCGCGGTCCCTCCTAGGTTAGGAAGGCAGACACCTTACTTACAGCGCCACCGCCCGGCTCCCGGTCTTGGCCTTAATTCTAAGAACTATCAGCTAGAGATAGTTTGAGTACTGTTAGGTGGAACACACTTCCCTATGACAGCTCTCACAGATGTATTCTCTTCTGGTGACACATGTGGGATTCGGGTCAGAAATTCTTGATGTCCACTCTCAATCATGAACATGATGCTCTGATAAAGTCAAACTAGAAAGCTGACTGAATAAGTCAAATAAGTATAATTATCTCTAATTATCCAGTGGGGTGTTTTGATTTTTGCTAAAATTCTCTCATCACTTGATTTGTTTCAAGAGAGTATCTCATGAGTGCTGAGGGCTGAAATAAGTTGTGTTGGAAAGAGAATCACGTTAGCTTATAGAGCACAATTTATATGGTGAAGAATTAGCAAATACCTGCATGACAAATTCTGTGATTCTCTCAAGGGGTAGCAGAAGAAGGAACATATAGCTTAAAGAATAGTAGAGGATTGTATGTAGTTCTAGGAAATCTAGAATAGTTCACTTACCATTAGTGGAAAATTCTTAGCATATGACCTCAAATTTTTGAGGTCCTGAGTTTATCAGAAAGTAAAATAACTAAGTTTATCCAAACATAAAAAGTGACAATTCCAAATGAATTTCAGAAGTGTTTGATCCACTTCTTTGAAGAATGTCATGAGTATCTTTAGAGGGATCGCATTAAATCTGTACAATGCTTTGGGGTGTATTGTCATTTTAATGATGTTAATCCTGCCAATCCTCTGGCCCCGTTTTTAATTTTCTTAAAAACAATGAGTATTCTTGGGGCCAAAGTGTTACTTACTTGTTTTGCCAAGTTAATTTTTAACATCATCTATTTTATAAAATACGTTTTATAGGTACATAGTCCTATTCACTTATTTAAGTATTGCTTATATATGCTAAGTATACTTATTTAATGAATGTTTTATAATGAAATCTGAAATTTTTACTGTCTGGATATTTATAAGAACAAAAATATTTTATTTTCAATGGGAAAAATTTTATTTTATTTTTGGACCATATCCTGTGTTACTCCTGTCTCTGCACTCATAAATCACTCCAGGCAGGCTTAAGGACCATGCCAAAGGTAAAACCCAAGTAAACCATGTGCAAGGCTAATGCCCTCCCTACTGTACTATTGCTCAGGTCCCAGAAACAATTTTTTTTAAATTCTGTCCTAGACTCCCATCTCTGTACTCCTCTGTAACTATAAATACAAAAACTTCTACTATATCTTATTTTTTTTTGCAGAAGATATTTCTTTCATTTTCCAAAAGGAAAAAGTGCATTAAAAATTAGAAAGGTTTTTTTTTGACAAAATCATCAGTTTAGTATTTATCTACAATCATAGTGGAAACTAATATCACCAGTTTGTTGTTATTAGGAACGATACCTCGCATGCTACTCCTTGAGTATTTTGGTTCATGATTGTAAGAATAAAATGTCAATAAAGAAATAAATTACAAAAAGGTTAAAATCTTGAAAGAAAAATTTTCCCCCCGCCCGCGCCTGAAAAAAATTTTTTAAGGGCAAACATTGAAATTCAATTAAAAATAAAGGGCTAGTGATGTGTTAAGATGCTTGCCTTGTGTTCTTCAGACAGTAGTTATTTTATTAATTCATTTATTTTTAGTTTTGCAGCCATATTCAACAGTGCTTGTGCCTTACTCCTGGATCTGTGCTTAGGATTACTCCTAGAAAGGCTCAGGGGCCCATATGGGGTTCTGTGAATAGACCCAGATCATCCCTGTGCAAAGCAGGCAACTCTTTAAAAGACTCACTGAAATCTGTACTCTTTCCAGCCCCCTGAAGACCTTTGCATATATGAGGTCCCTGAGCAAAGGTCAGGATTAAGTCTTGAATACTACTGTGTATAGCTATTATAATAAAAGATAAAAAAGAGAGATAACTGGGACCGACGCGGTGGCGCTAAAGGTAAGGTGTCTGCCTTGCCCCGCTAGCCTAGGACGGACTGTGGTTCGATCCCTCGGTGCCCCATATGGTCCCCCAAGCCAGGAGCGACTTCTGAACTCATAGCCAGGAGTAACCCCTGAGCGTCACCGGGTGTGGCCCCACCAAAAAAAGAAAAAGAGAACTAACAATTATCAGATGCAAAATTTGTTAAATTATAAAAGAAAATATATTATGAATATTTTTTGCTTCGTGTGAATTTATCAAATGTTAACATTTGTAAGCCATGTTATCTTAGCTACTGGAAGAATAAATAAAATAACAAAATAAGAGGCAGAGAAATGGGATATAGTTGACATTTGCTTTGCATATGTGAAGCTCTGAATTTACTCCTGATGATGATGATTCCAACAATCAGTCACAAAATATACAACTATTTTGAGGAAAAATCTGCAATACATTTCAAATTATATATTTGACATTGATTTAAATTATTCCATTTTTTTGCTCAGAGTCAGGCAATATTTGAAAAGACGGAAGTACATGTTTTGAAGTACAGAGTCCTTCTTTGATCCCTGTTTTCACTTGGTTCCTAAGTATTGCTTGTAGTAGTTCTAAGCACCATTGAATGTGAACCCAAAGCAAACAAAACAATTGTGCTATGATGTAAGTAAATAAGAGGGAAATTATTCTTTTGCATGAGACAAACAATTTTTTAAAAAAATTTGAAGCAGTTACAATTATAGATAACACTTTTTGCCTTTTGTAATTTCTAGGATTTTTGTGTTTAACTATAGTTTTAATTAAAATGAATAAAGATGTTTTTAAAAATATTAGCATTATGTAAAGATTAGTATCTTCTGGAAATGCACTGAGAAGAAAAATTAAAAAGTTAACAGTTATGGGGCCAGGCGGTGGCGCTGGAGATAAGGTTCCTGCGCTAACCTAGGACGGATCGCAGTTCGATCCCCCGGTTCCCATATGGTCCCCCGTGTCTGCCAGGAGCGACTTCTGAGCGAATAGCCAGGAATAACTCCTGAGCGTTGCCGGGTGTGGCCCAAAAACAAAAACAAAAACAAAAAAACAAAAAAAAAGTTAACAGTTATGTACTCTTTTCAAAAAAAGAGCAAGCCATTCATGTATGTCACTCAACATAGGTTTAACATGTGGACCCTGACCTTTTGCTTTCAAAGCTGGAGATATAATCAAAGGTAGGTGATTAGTTAATTGCTTTGAGGTAATTTCCGAAGTCCCCAGAGGGTTATTGTAAATGATTAGTAATATTGTTATTACTTATTCAATTGTGAGCCTTCCTAATATTACTTTATCAGCACTGACTCAGGCTTTCAACTTATGGTTCCCTTACCTCAAAAGGTTCAAAAATAACTCTATACTTCCTGAAGAGTGTCAGGAAAATGTACATTTATCTTCAGCATGCTGTACAGTAAGACAAAGCCTTAATTTAATGGCATTTTTTGCTTTGAATAGAATATCCAATTTTTATTAAGTACATTTTAAGAAAATTGGTATTCAGAATGCTATTAGATCAACAACTCCATGTGGTAGGGAAAACTTTTTAAATAATTATAAAAGTTTAATTCTAGCAAGACTTTATACTTAATTTTTTTTGGTCTCTAACATTGTTAAAGTTGTATTTAGAAGGGCTGAGCCAACGGAATTAAAATTCTATCTTTTTTTTTTTTTGGTTTTTGGGCCACACCCAGTGACGCTCAGGGGTTACTCCTGGCTATGCGCTCAGAAGTCGCTCCTGGCAGACACGGGGGACCATATGGGAACCGGGGGATCGAACCGTGGTCCGTCCTAGGCTAGCAGGCAAGGCAGCAGGCACCTTACCTCCTGCGCCACCTCCCGGCTCCCTAAAATTCTATCTTAACCACAGTTACATATCATAACTTCAGCAGGAACCTAGTATATTTCCAAAAGCAGAAAAAACATCAAGAAATTCTAACTTAACAACAATATTGTCCTCACAAGCAAATTGAGGAAAGAAAAAACTGATCAAAGTCTTTATCTTAGGAAAGGAGCTACTACCAGACCCAGTAAAATATATTTCCAAGTTTTTCTTTTTTCTTTTCCCATGTATTATAAAATTTTTAATAAAAGATAATTTATTTTAAAAGGTGGAAAATATGAAAGAAAGAGAATATCTTATTATCTCTTATAATTCTTTCATCATCACCACAATCATGAGGATATTAGTTCTTTCAGGGGTGTGGGGAAGTTAAACAAATAAAATTTTAAACTTATTTAAATGAAGCTCAACTAGTCTAAAGCAAAATCAGGATATGAACTTGGTAAAATTAATTATAGACAGACGCTTGATCTTTAAGACCCCCTTTACAATAAAATTATAATTCTATCCTAACCAAAAGAAAGGCAGTGGAGGCACAGTGAAGTTTTTTTCCTTTTCTTTTTTATTAAAATTACTGATCCTGGCAACTAGCCCTGAGGAAATGGAAATCCACTTTATTTGTACTTCCATGTCTGATACCTATCTTCAAAATGAGTTTCTTCCTAAATTATTTTAAAAAATCTTTTAATGTAAAATCTGAGGAAGATAAACATTCAAATTACACACACACACACACACACACACACACACACACACACACACACACACACACACAAACACATACACCCTTAATCCAGAAATTTTGAACATAGTTGATTACCAAGTAGATAATATATTTGTTAACGGATTTTTAGATTCAGACTGCTGCTTTGAGGGCCAGGTACAAGGAAGAGGTATGCAAAGTAAAGGATTAGCAGTCGAAAAAGAAGCAGCAGGAAGTCTGCAAAGTGAGTGAGAAAAGCCATAACCAAGAGTAAAAACAGTTTGGTTTGATTGCTGCTTCAATTGCCTCTTCAAACTACTATCAACTCTCAACTCTAAGCCTCACTGTAGGGCAGGGTTATAGCCTCAGACAGTCAATGATAGTTGATTCAGGTCTTTCTTAAAGGGACAGACCCTTTTTATGGCAGGTGCTGGACTGCTGCTGAAATAATACAAATATAATTACCCTACAGTAATAAGAATAAGTAAATATGGTAAAAATAAGTTAGAGACGATTGGGACAGTGTATGGTATTGGAAGGTTTTCAATTTTTGAGGCTCTTCGTCACTGATGGGAGTGGTCTTTGCTAAATAAAGGCTTCAGGATTATATAGTGGCTGGAGCTTTTTAGGATAAGTACAGTTTTTGCATCTAGAGTACTAAGCAATGTAGTGGTTAGGACTATAGGTTGTAGTTACTTTATGTAGTATCATCTGCTGCATCTTAAATATATAGGTACCTTTCCTAAGGAGGAACTAACAGTGAGAACTCTTTTTGAAATGAATTTTATTAATGAAGAAGGATCAGGACCCGGGAGATAGCATGGAGGTAAGGCGTTTGCCTTTTATGCAAAAGGTCATCGGTTTGAATCCCGGTGCCCCATATGGTCCTCCGTGCCTGCCAGGAGAAATTTCTGAGCATGGAGCCAGGAGTAACCCCTGAGCATTGCCGGGTGTGACCTAAAAACCAAAAAAAAAAAAAATTAATGAAGAAGGATAAAGGACAGAGGGAAAAAAGAAATAGAGGGACGAAGAGAGAAAAATGAAAGAAACAAAGAGAAAAAAAGGAAGTAGTGATTTGCCAAAATGTGTTCGATGAGTGGGAAATGAGTTCGATAAGTCTGTTGTGTACCATTGACTATTCCAGTGGTCTGAATGACCTTGTGCCTTGGGTTCTAACAGAAGACATAAACAAAAACAAGTGAGTTAATTAAAGCATTTTATCAAGACATTGACATAATGGGCACTGTATTTGGTATCGATTATGACTGACTACCAAAGTTTAAAATTAGGGTGTCTACCCTTTGTTTCCAAGACCCTCTGTGGACAAAGAAACTGAAGGGTTATTTTATACTTGGTAAAAATTAAGGCATTAAAGCATGTTGTTAGTAATCACTGCAGCAGGAGACCAGGCTTCCAATCATATTCTGCACCTGGTTCTGTGGAAAAATAATTAGAACATTATTATAGACCTTTGTGGTTAGAAGTTGTTTGCATACCTGTTCATTCCAAACTGTTGCTTCCATAATTGCTGGATTCTTTAGGTTACAATGGAAATTTGAGTCGTTGTGTTGCCACCCTTCCACTTCATTTGAGAGAGTTCCTTTCTTACATCCCACAAATCCCAGAGATATGTTCTATTATATTTTATATGTGCCATCCCCACTGGTGTATGATGATACCTCATTGTTGTCTTGATTTGGATTTCCCTAAATATGACTCATAATTAACATGTTTTCATGTGTCTGATCTTCCTTAGAGTACTTTCTATTTATTTCTTCTCCCTATTTTTTTTAGGTTTTGTGGAGCTAACCTGTGTGAATACTTTTTATATCTTAGATATCAAAACTTTATCTGATGTGTTGAGTGCAAATTTTTTCTCATTCTGTTATCTGTCTTCTAGTTTTAGCTCATGTTGCTTTTGCATAAAGCAACTTTTTAGTTTGATGTAGTACCATTTATTTAGGTTTGATGCTATAACTCTTGCCATTGGCATTCTATCATCAAAAACTTTTTCTGAGGGACAACTCTTGGAGTTTGCTGCCTATGTTTTCTTTAGTGAACTTTGGCTCTGATTTCAATGATCATTGACTCTGATTTCAAGGCATTTAATCTGTTTTTAGTTGATTTTTGTATAAGGTGTGAGGGGTGGATCAATCTTTAATTTCTTACTGGTAGTTATCCAGATTTCCAACACCATTTGTTAAGAAAGTGTCTATCTTTGTTCTATTTCAAATTCTTGGTTGATTTGTCAAATATTAGTTGGCCATATATTTGAGGGTATGTCACTAGATATTCTATTATGTTCCATTGATCTGAAATTCTGTCTTTGTTCCAGTATTATGCTATTTTATCACTATGGTTTTATATAAAGCTTCAGGTTAGATAAAGAAAGGCCACCCAATTTCTTGTTTTTTTTTTAATATGAATTTGCCTAACATATGCCCTTTGTGGTTCCAAACAAACTTCATAATTGATTGTTCTAAATACTTAAAAAATGATGTCTAGAAAACTCTCCTAAGAAGGCCAGTGAAAAGTGTCTCCCAGAGGTGCCCCAGCAGAATGGTGCACTTCTTTGTCTGTGAAGGTGGGGGAGGTGTCTGGCCCCTGCTGTGTGCATAGCAACAGGGAGAGAGACTGAGAGGATCTATCACCTTTACCTATCCCTCTTCACTTCTGTCTCCTGAAAGTTTCCTAAGAAGGCCAAGAAAGACCCAGCCAAAACTGTCTCTAAGAGGCTCCAGAAGAGCTCAGTCACTCTGTTTTGCTTCTCAACTGCACACTCTTTGTAATTAATGAACTCCATCATAACACATAGAAAAAAATCACACTGCAAGCATGACAATGGGGAAACCTCGTAGGCAAACACTATGCACAGAGAATGAAAATGATAGCTCTTATGAGCCAAAAAAAAATGCCAACCATCTGACTAATCTCACATATAAGGAGTTTAGAATAGAAAAATGGAGGATACTCATAGAAATCAAAGAAAACATAAATGAAGCTAAACAGAAAACAAAGATAGAAATCAGAAACTCCAAACTGAGATAACAGGTATGAAAAACACCATAGCTGAACTGTTAGCCTCAACGGAAAGCCTCTCCAACAGGTTAACAGCAACCGAAAACAGAATCAGTGAACAGAAGTCTAAATGCAGAACAACTCCATACAGCAGTAGAGATTGGAAAAGAACCTTGAGGCAAATGATAAGACAATGGAAAAAGTACTCAAAGAATGTGAACAGATAAAAAGAGAAATCTTTGAAAAGCTCAACAAAAACAAATAAGAATCATTGGAGTCTTAGAGGCTCTGGAAGGAGATTCCTAGGAAGAAACAACAGTCAAAGACATCATCACAGAGAAACCCCCAGAGCTAAAAACTACATGCAACCAAATCCTGCATGCCTGAAGAGTACCAGGTAAAAGAGACCTGAAGAAAAACACCCCATGACACATCGTAGTCACAATGATGAATCCCACAGATGGAGATAGAATACTGAAAGCAGCAAGATCAAAAAGAGAAATTACATTTAAAGCAGCATCCTTAAGATTTACAGAAGACATCATAAGAAACCCTCAAGACCAGAAGACAGTGGTGGCCAAAAGACAGTGGTGAAATATTGTGACAAGAAGGATACATAACTTTATGGATAAGCAACAGTTCAGAAACCTTACAGATGCAAAATCAACCTTAAAAGAAAAGCTGAAAGGTCTACTTTAAGATAAGACAGACCAACAGACACACCAAACTTACACACCAAGATAACATTAAATCCCATGACAACCATCTACCTCAAAGTCAATGGACTAAATTTATCAGTTAAGATATACAGAGTGGAAAAATAGATCAAAAAGATAAAACCAATGTTCTACTGCATACAAGAAACATATCTGAATTGCCAGAACAAACATAGACTCAAAATCAAAGGCTAGAGGAAAATCATCCAAGAAAACAAAATCCTTAAAAAAGCTGGTGTGGCCATATCAATATCAGTTTATACAACTTTAGACTCAGTGAAGTTGTAAGGAACAAAGATGGACACATATACTAATCAAGGGATGTATGCTACAGCAAGAAATCACACTACTAAATATATACACACCCAATGAGAAACCAGCAAAATATCTAATACAATTATTGACAAATTAGAAAGAGAAATCAATAATAACACAATAATTGTGGGAGACTTCAATATGGCCTGTCATCACTTTATAGGTCAACAAAGCTGAAACCCAACAAAAATACTAGCCCTGAAAAGAGAAATGGAAGAAAGAGGCCTAGAAGATATTATATACATACATATATACATACATATACATATATATATACATACATATATACTTCCATCCCCAGAAACATTCTTCTCCAATGTACATGAGTCATTCTCCAGGATAGACCACATAAAACATACTTCCATGGGGCCGGGCGGTGGCGCTGGAGATAAGGTGCCTGTGCTAACCTAGGACGGACTGCAGTTCGATCACCCGGTTCCCCATATGGTCCCCCGTGCCTGCCAGGAGCGACTTCTGAGCAAATAGCCAAGAGTAACCCCTGAGCGTCACCGGGTGTGGCCCAAAAACCAAAAAAAAAAAAACATTTCCATAAAATCAAGATGATACAAATTTAGCATATTACTTTTGCTGATCACAAGGCTCTGAAATTAGATGTGAACTACAAAGGAACACAGAAAAAAACTTTAACACCTGGAAATTAAACAGCCCACTACTGAACAACTAGTGGGCCCAAGATAAAATCAAAGAAGAAAGCAAAACTTTGCTGGAAACAAATGACAATGAAGACACAAACTATCAGACTCTATGGGACACATAAAAAAGCGGTACTGAGATAAAAATTCATAGATTTACAAGAACAACAGGAAGGAGGAAGGGGCATACCTGAATAGCTTAATGACTCAGCTTATAAAATTATATGATAATCAACAAAAGGAACCAAAGATAGGTAGACAGAAATAAATAACAAAGCTTAGAGCAGAAATCAATGAAGTGGAAACCCAATAATATGCAATCAAAAGATCAATGAAAAAGAAGTTGGTTCTTTGAAAAACTAATCAAGATTGATAGGCCATTGGAAAAATCACAAAGAAAGAGAGAGCAAAACTTGATAACCTGTGTTAGAAATGGAAAGGGGAGATCACTATAGATATTGCAGAGATTCAAAGGATAATCAGAAACTACTTTGAGAAACTCTATGCCACGAAACATGAAAACCTGGAAGGTATGGATAAATTCTTAGCCTCTTAAAATTTTCTATGGTTGAATAAGGAGGATGTAGCATATCGAAAACCCCCCATCTTCAACTACCTAAGCAACATTTCAGGTAAACTGAAGTATACACATGGTAGCCTGAAGTGAATTTGGGATTGATTGAGATTCTTTTTACAAAACACTGTTTGTTTTGAAAAAACAGTGGTCCAATCTATACAGTAAAAATAATTATTGACTTAATTTGAAATGAGAGGCACAAAGGGAAGTGAAGTATTTTTAAATTATTTAAATTGCCACTTTTGGAGCTAAGAAGAGGCTCTTCATATATTTTTTTTCTTGCTAAGAAGTTTTAAGGTTTAAAAATCTTTAATGTGGCCAAAAATTTGAAGGTGTGTGTTGGGTGTTTGCTTTGCATGTGGATGACCTAATTCAATCTTCAGCCTCCATATGATACTTATAGCACTGCTATAAGGATTGATCCTTGAGTACAGAGCCAGGTGTAAATTCTGAGCATCAAAAGATATGGCCAACAACAACAACAACAAATCTTTAATATGCAGTCATGAAGGTTAATGCTTTATGCTCTGTCAATATTTCTGTAAAGCAACCTGCTCCAAGACAGTTATTTTAATACTGCTCTTGGTGTGATGAGTCTGATTAACACGGTTAATGTGTTAAAGGGAAAGTGTATGTTAAAAGGAAAGTGTATGTTAAAGGGGAAGTGTCTTTCACGCTGGGTATCTAACATGTTGTTAGTGTCTTCATAATTAACCAGTTGCCCTTGGTAAAAAGAAGTAATTTGAAACACAGCCAATTAATTGCCTTCAGGTGATTTTCATTACATCTTCATTTTCTTACTAAAAAGTAGATTCCAGACAGTTTTAAAGGAAACAACAGACAGCATCAGCGTGCTAATGAGGCCACTGTGTAATAGTCAATGCTAAAGAATATAAACACTTCCCTTTGACATGTCAGAAACATTACACAGGGTGTAGATTTCTGGCCAGTCTGACAACTCTGTCAGTTACTATCTCCAGTGACTCTCCACTTTGTCATCTGTAAAATGATAATTATGACTTCCTCCATAGATTGACATCAGGATAAAGGGTAAAAGAAAGGATTTATGAATGTAGCATGCTGATTTTATTTGAATTATGATTATCATTGGTAATCACTCCTTTGAATTTTTGGAGGGGCATTTTCTATTTCATTAGTGCACTTCAAGTTATATAGTATATTTATATAGAATTTACACAGTATACTTATATAGACAAGATCAAGATAATGTCTTCTTTGTAATTAAAGTCACTTAAATATTTTATCTAAATATTCTATAAAGTGCAATTCTAAGTAATACAATTTTCAAATCATAAAGAGCATATGCTTGGATTGTATCTTAGAGATAAGTGCAATGGTGTTACTAATGAATGAAGAACTGAGCAATGTTTACAGTTATCCAGGTGATTGAAAGGTGGGGAAAATGAACTCCAATATAGTGAACAGCATATGAAAATGGATTTGCAAAGAAACTGGAAATTGTTTGCTAGTTAAGAAGATTCTAATGCTTAATATATGAACTGCGAGTATAAAAGGTTCTTTTTGTGTATAATTTGGGATTATAGTTTGGGAATCTTGATTCTGTTGTTGTAAACTTTAGGTTTGGTATTTAAGTATGATCATTTTTATTTTCATTTAATGTTCATGCTACAATTTGCTCTGATGCCATCCACTTTTTTATTCCTCCTCCCTCAATTTATGAGGCAGAACAAGACAATTCAAGTTCTATGGTTCTGTTGGGAAAAAAAAACCATTAATGCTTGGAGGAGTTCATGTAGAAGCTATCAATATCAAATTAAAAGAAGAAAGGCAAAAGAAAAACAAAACAAGACAAGCAACGACAAAAACATGACAGCAACATTAAACAACAACTGAACACCAAAACAAGAAACTAAAAAAGGAAAGAGGACTGGTGTAGCAAGGTTTTCTTTTTTCTTTATTTTTTTGTGCAAAAAAATGGGAACAATTACAGACTCCAGACATGTTCAATGTCAAACACCAAGGTCTTTCTATGGCATCAGGAAACATTCTGATCAGATGTGATTGTTAAAAACAGCCTTCTGTCATTAGAGATCTTGATATTTGCACAGATCCTAGGACAAAGTCTAGGATAGAGTCTTTCTTTATGGTTCCAGAAGTTCTGCTCAATCATAGTTGTGGTCAGTTTTCTGTAATTAGTAATTTTGAATTTTTGCACAGATCTTAGGATGAAGCCTAGGATAGAGTCTTTACTTATGGTTCCAAAAGTTCTGCTCAGTGGTGGTTATCAAAGTCAGACCTCTAGAATTAGAGATCTTGATTTTTGTACATATCTTAGGCCAAAGCCTAGACTATGGTGTTTCTTATTTCTTATTTCAGAAAAAGTTCTGCTCAGTTGTGATTGTCAAAGTCAGTCTTCTGTAATTAGTGATTCTGGTTTTTGCACAGATTAAAGGATAGAGTGAGTGTCTTCTAATTTCATCTTACCGTTAGGTGGTGAGGTAGGCAATCTGCTCTTAGATCAAGTTGTTGCCATTTCCTTGTCATCAGGGTGTTGTATCAACCTGGCACAAGTTGGTGTCAGAGCGGTATTGGGAGCTCCCCAGGGCTAGTTTGGTTCCTGTGCTGTTGCAGGAAACTGGATCAGTTCTATGGTTGAGATATGATGTTTGGGGTTGAACAGTTGCCCAATCACATGGAGTCTAAACCGAGTCCCCATGGCAAATGTTTAGGGTGGGAAATTCCCTTGTATTATAAAATTTATGGGTTCATATCCCTAGTAGATAAGA
Source organism: Crocidura indochinensis (assembly GCA_004027635.1). Taxonomy (NCBI): domain Eukaryota; kingdom Metazoa; phylum Chordata; class Mammalia; order Eulipotyphla; family Soricidae; genus Crocidura; species Crocidura indochinensis. The sequence goes on from PVKC010009335.1 coordinate 24,221, forward strand.
GCTTGTTTCTGTACAGAAAATTTCCCCTTTTTCAATGTGCCTATGCAAAAGGGAACTGTGCCATGTTGTATTGCTTGTGCATTTGGGGGTAAGAATGACTATTTATACAATCTCTGTGTCCTGGTTTGGACCTGAGCTTTTATCTCAAGAAGAACTTTTTCTTCTAGAATTTCTTATTAAGCAGAACCAAAACAAGCAAACTTGAAAAAATATATCTATATTTAAATAAAAGAAATTAATAATAATAATAATAATGATAATAATAATAAAATAGAAAAGGATGGATGAGGCTACCTTTACCTTTGGATATAAACACAATACTAAGAAAAATGACTATTGAGTATTAAACATACAAGAAAAATATAGCTATCCCCATTGAGCCTTTTAAGATACTTTTGGGGAGGGTGAGGTCCATGGCATATTTTCATCCCACACCTTGGTCTTATTGACTTTGAACAATGGTTTTGTGCTACACTTGTTTCTGCCAGTTTGGGTACTCCACCTTATATCTATCCTCTTCAGTTTAAATTACTGCATATATGAAGTGCATTTGAGATTTTATCTAGATAGTAATTCAAAGTCATTTGAAAAAAATTGCCTCAGAAATACATTTTCATCATCATAAAAGGAGGGTTAAAGAATTTGAGATAAAAATGTAGATGATTAATAAAAATTATTTTTAATTTAGCAGAGATTTAACACCCATGTCTCTCTCTTAGATGTATCTGGGAAAGTGGTGTTAACAGTTACTGAAAGACAAACATTTCAGGAAGACCAAGACATAGGCTGAGAGGTAATTAGTGAAAATGAATTGTTTTCATCTATTACTATGAGGATGATTTTTAATTGGTTTTATAATTTATTTCTAACATGTTATTTAAAGATATGATTTTATGGGCCGGGCAGTGGTGCTGGAGGTAAGGTGCCTGCCTTGTCTGCGCTAGACCAGGATGGACAGCGGTTTGATCCCCCAGTTCCCATATGGTCCCCCAAGCCAGGAGTGACTTCTGAGTGAATAGCCAGGATTAACCCCTGAGCATCACCAGGTGTGGCCCAAAAACCAAAAAAAAAAAAAAAAAAAAAAGATATGATTTTACTTGTGCAAAGTTTTAAAACATTCGTACAATTTTTTGAATATCCAACAAATGAGTGCACTCATTCTATGTCTTCTTCCTCTGACTCATTTTGCTCTGCGTAACACTCTCCCTATCCAACCATATATAAGCAAATTTTACAGCTTAATTTTTTCTGGACAATTACCTAGCATTCAATTATGTAGGTGCACCACAGTTTCCTTATCTACTCATCTGTTATTGGGTACTTAGGTAATTTCCAGATTCTAGCTATTATAAATAGTGCTGCAATGAACAATGGGATGCAGGGATTTTTTTCCCCTCCAAATTCTGTTTTTGGGCTCCTAAGGTATATTCCTAGGAGTAGTATTGCTGGATCATATGGAAGCTCAACTTCTAGTCTTTTGAGGAATAACTATATTGTTTTCTATAAAGGCTGGACTTGTCTAAATTTCCCCAGCAGTAAATGAGAGTCCTGTTTTCCTCACATCTGCACTTGGATTAATTGTTCTTGTTCTTTGTGATGTATGTCAGTCTATGGTGTGAAATGCTTTTAGTTTTCCCCCTTTTAGTATGTTTGCCATGAGCTTCTGGCAAATAGTATTAAGTACATTGAGAAAATTTCCTTTTATTTCCATCTTGTTGAGAGTTTTTTTTTTAATTATCAAGAACAGAAGTTTCACTTTCTCAAATGTTATCTCTGCATCTATTGATATGATCATATGGTTTTTATTTTTCTTTTATTAAAATGGTATTTTATTGATATTGACTAGCATCCTTGTATCTCTGGAATGAATCCTTCTTGGTTGTGGTATATAACCATTTTGATCAGCTGTTGTATTTGACTTGCTAGTATTTTGTTGAGAACATTTGCATCTTGTTTTATCATGATATTGGCCTGTATTTTTCTTTTTTGTGCTGTCTCTGCTTTTCATATCACAGTAATGTTAGCTTCATAGTACTATTTGGGAGTGTTTTTATTTATTTAATTTACTGGAATATTTTGGCAATAGGTCCTCTTTAAAGATTTGAAAGATTTCACTAGTGGACCATTTGAGCATTGACATTTTTGGGCAGTCTTTTGATTATTTTTCAATTTCCTTCTGATAGGCCTGTTTTCTTTTTTAATTTTTTTATTCCAAATCACATTGGTTCAGACATGGTAGGTTTGGAGTTTAATAATTTATTCATTTCTTCTAGGTTCTCTTGTTTTGTGCCATAAAATTGTCAAATTAATCTCTGATTATGCTTTGAATTTTATTTTTTTAAAACCATCTCTTGCTTTCATTGATCTTTTGATTGTAATTTGTATATTCAGTTCATTAATTTCTGCTCTAAATATTATTAATTCCTTTTGCTAGCTTATTTGCAGCTCATTTTGTTGGTCATTTTCCTATTTTTTAAGCTGTACCTTTAAGTTTATATAGGTCCTCTCTTCCTCCCTCATTAATCTTGAAAAAACATAAAATTTCTTTTTAATAAGGGCTTTGCTGTATTTTACAAACTTTGATAATTCTTGTCTTCATTATCATTTATTTCCAGGAATATTTTGATTTCTTCTTTAATATGTTTATGTTGAACTTGTTTTTCAGTACTATGCTATTTAAATTCCAGGTATTAAAGTTATTTTTGTGTATTTGATTATCATTCACTTCTATTTTCTTTTTTTTTTTTTTTTTTTTTTTTTTGTTTTTTT